>JAZHYW010018122.1:0-33688 GCA_037355805.1 Ixodes ricinus
ACCGCCAAGACGCGCTAAGCGGCGCGGTCTTTCCACATCTGTGTCAAAACCAGTACTTCCCCAGGAAGTTTATTTAGCGAAACGAATGCTCTGCACAGTCTGGAGATTCGCTCGAAACCGAGGCTTGCGACAAAGAGACCGACGTCGTTAGCCACAACATCGCTTTTGCCCAGGGCTGACGATGCTGCCTGGCGTGAATGTGCCGACTCTGTTGGAGACGTTGATGGCACGCTTGAAGTTGTAGGTCAATAATTCTTCTTGAAAAAAGCCTCAAGCGACAGCTTTGGAATTGAACTAATTTTTGAGAGTCTATATACGTAAAGGAACTTTCACGACTCACGTGTTGAATGCAAGATTATAAACATCACCCCCTGCAGCGATTAAAGACGTAAACTATACCCGTTTTCACCTCAAGAAAACAGTAAGTTTTGCGCATTGTTCATACGCCGCGCGAAATAGTTCTCGCAAGATTTGGTTGTCGGAGGCACAGGCGATGCTTTTGGCGTTCGAAACGTGTACTCCTTAATAAGGTAACGTGTATCCACTCCAAAATGCTACTAAATATATCTTAAATCTCCACCTAAAGGTGAAAATTAGTAATCATCCGCGAGAAGCCGGACTTTTTTTCCTATGGTTCTTGAGGTGAAAACAGGTTTATAGGTACGCTTTGAAACCAAAAGAATTATGAGCATTCCAAAGTCGCTTCCACGGTGCATATGCTGCCGCCTTTTTTTTTTACGTTTTGGTTGATGTATTACTGAAACTAAAGGAGTACAGGCGAATAACCCCAAAAACAAATAAAAAAACAGGACGAAAAGAAAAAAAAGCTAAGCTGATTGTTATTTTGTCGTCCTGTTTGTAGGGTTGTAGGGTTTGCAAAGTCAGAGTATTGCTATTTTGAAATTTTGTTTCGCTGCCCTGATAGTGGCGTGGAGTCCTTGAGAATCAAAGAGCAGGGCAACTTTAAACAAGCCGCCTGCATTTTCCGAGGCGAGGCCAGCGTCCTTCGAGGTCAGGATTTCGCGGCTTACGTGACGTCAGGAGCGGAGTCATTCGCACCTGCGAGCCTGAAGAAAAGCTTCGTTCCGAGCGCAGTGGACGCCACGAGCTATCCCAGCCTATCCAGCTCCGGGAGAAAATCGCGTGACCTTCCGGTTGGGTAGAGCGACACCGGGAGCTCAAGGTCACATGACACTCTCTCAACGCTGGATTGGCTGGGATGGCTCCTTGCGTCCGCTGCGCTCGGACTGAAGGTGAAACGGAGAGCCGGAGGTACCACGGTCGAGTTTGGCGAGAGCTCTTCGGGAGCCGGACTTGTATTTCTCACGCTCACGCAGTCCACGGACAGTGTTGTCATCTTCGTTTTGCTTTGGAATGTTGTGGGTCCGGCCCCTCGCCGTAGTGGGTTGTCGAACAGAAAGAGAAGCACAAAAAATCCCTTCACAAAAAAAAAAAAAAAAAAAAGAAAAAAAAGGAACTGGTAATAAAAAAGGGAAAGAGGAAAACCATGAAATTTCGGGGTGTTTCGACCCTTGACCAGCGCGCCCCGACGAGCTGCCACTTTGCGCATGCGCATCTTCGTGGCAACCGCGTCGTAACAGTTGCGTCGTCTTTACACGTACCGTACATCGGCTTCCCAGTCGGTACCTTTTCGTTCTCGTGGTTTGGTCACGCTTCAAAACAACGATTCGGGGCAGTGGTTAGCAGTTCGAAAACAAACAAATGTTGGGGGATGACGAGTACAGACCAGCATTTATTTTCTCCAAAATCTCACACAAATGTGACAAAACACAAATCAAACTCGCGTTTGTCGAAGCTAGCTGCATGGCAGATTTGCCGGAGTCGTGCCCAGCGACTCTGGTGATTCCGCCGGAATGCTTTGATGAAATCGATATTCCACAGCGACCGCTTTCTGACAGAAGGCCAGTCTGTTATCATCATAGTAGGCTTTCACCACGCCGATTCAGGAAACTGACACCGAAGAGAGCGGACGAAGCCTAATTACGCAATGTACGCGTTTAAAATTGTAGCGCAATTCACAGAACCTTTACAAACAATGCAAAATTCAGTCCCACTTTCATCGCGTACCGCTACTATCGTTTACCTAGCCGAGACACTCCAGATGAAAATTCCTGGTCGGCTAATGGTTCAAATGTTTCACTGGGTCCACCGTTCTCGTACATTCGATGGCGCTTGTTTCGATCGGAACGGCGGCCAATGCGTACGACTAGCACATAATAAAATATAGCACACACATTAGGTCATACTTAATTCTAATGAACTCTACCTTTGGCGCGTCATGGAGCTTCCCGCTTTTGCCGGCACCTCACCACCACCCCCGGCTGTTAGGCCTATGGGCCCGAGCTCGTTAGACAGATAAGCCTAACGGCGGTAGCACATCCTCGGAGCAGTCCACGTCCACGCGCACAATCGCCCAGTCGAGCGCACGAACGTTAAATATGCACACCAGTACGGGAAAACGTGGACAGCAGACGACACACGGCAAGAACGGCAGGTTCAGATCGCAGAAATGAGCGCCTCGAGCACCACACTGGCCCCAGCTGCCCCGAATTCCCGAATGGGACGCTCACGCGTGGGCTTCTGGGTAGTCACCGCCGTCGGGCAGCGCTTTCCGCGCTCGTCAACGACGCGAATAGAGCATTCTTGGCGGCGGCATGCAATGTTCGCGCTCGTCGCTACGAGTGCAAAAAATTTAGAAAGCTGCCACGCACCACCGAAGCTCCCACGCTCCACCGACCTGTACGCACCCGAACTCGAGTAAAGCAAGAAAACACAACCTACGTATCCATCCGTGGATAGCGCCGTGTTTATTTACTTTTTTCTGCTGTGGCCTGGAATCGAACAGAAATCTGACCCTGCCAGGTACGGACGCAGGTATTTCCAGAAGGGGAAAGGGGGGGGGGAGGGGGTCAGCGTATCAGATGTTTTAGAACCCCCCCCCCTTTTTTTTTTGTTTCCCCGCCCTCAATTTTTACTTATGCACAAATCAAGAGGGGGTCAGAACATCCGGACAGACCCCCCCCCCCCCTTAATCCGCCACTGGGCCCCGCCAACGGCTCGCTTATCCTTTTGAGATTACGTGAAAGCTTTTTCGAGAGGTCGTTGGCTGTGTTTTTCGTGAAAACCCAGGGAGATGCAGACGCGCGTTTTTCGGCCCTGTTCAGAGGGCGAATCCATTTCACGAAACTCGTTTCGCGAGTCAAGATGCGCCAGAAAAATGCATCGTGTGAAAGGGCCTTAAAACAACACACAATGGTTGCACTACACTCGCGTTTGTCCGAAAAGAACTGGATTCTCTTCTTTTTCCCATAGTATCCTCAACTTTGGGTATTCGCCAGATTGAGCGAAAAGTTCGTATTTTGTGATTGGTTTTTCACTGGTGTAATATTTGGTGTTCACCGGCATCGGGATTTCGAACAAAAACCAGCCCCAAAACGTTTTGGACCCATTATAACGACCTCTCCCGCGACGGGAAACCCGTTGGTGCCAGAGCCGGGACTGGGTGGGACGGGGGAAACGCCGGCTGCGTCAATGGCGGCCGGTCTCCCGCAGACGGGTGGACGGATGGGAGGATTTTCAACTCCCATTTCGTCTTGCGGAGTGCTGTCATACTAGAACTCCAGTTTAAAATGGGAGTACAATCAGGTGATGTCGCTTTTATACCCCGTCCATTAGCGACCAGAGTAAAGTGGTGGTTTCTGAATACGCGCTTAGTGGCCGAAAGATCTTGGTATGAGCGTACCGACTGGTCGGAGGTTTGTCGTGTTTTCTCTCGATCAGCTACTACATCTTCGGATAAAAATGAGGCGTGATGATGAGATTCATGAAATAGAGACACTCTACCGGGTGTCCATAATGGCGGCAAGATTCTTTAATTCGACCGCAAAATTCGGTTTGCTGGACCGATCGCGCTACGATATTTGTAAAGCGTCGCCCACAGATGGTGCATTTTTTGTTTGGTAAAATGTGCAAAAAGCGAATTTAGCTAAGGAAAAAGAAAAGAAGGAAGAAAAAGCGACTCCTATGGAAATGCACGAAGCCACCTGGTCTTTCAAACAATAGCGCTCCTATTGTTTGAAGACGGTGACTTCACTTCGTGCGATTTAAGCGTTTTGTCTTTTTTACATTTTCCTCAGGTGAATTCGCTCTTTGCAAAGTTTACAAAAAATAATCACGATCTGTGGGCAACTGCACAAACTGCGCAGCGCGATAGGTTAAGAAACTGAATTTTGCGGTCGATTTAAAGAGCATGGCGTTATTTGGGACACCCGGTAGGATTGTCAGCTAATTCGTTTTTTTTCAAGAACATCTTCTGCTTTCTTTTAAAGTAAGACGACTGCCGGATGCGCTCTGGCAGGCTGAAAGCATCGGCTCACAGACGCCACCAAAGGCTGACTATTATGACCATATATTGTCACTGATAGCCTAAAAAAAGTAGGGCGTGCCTTGTAAAAATGCCCACGCTTTTTTGCTTTGCGAATTTTCTGCGGTCACTCTCGTCGACTCGTTGCCGCAACCTCATTGGCTGCGAAACGTTTTGAAGATCCTCAGTATTTGCGACATCCTGTGTTTTTCAAGCCGTCGGCGACTATATGGTGAGCAAGTGTTCCAAAACGCGTCTTTGGCTCACCAGAACGCAAGGACGGGCACGCCAATCAAAAGGCAACATAAAGAACGCGCAGGGAACGCGCCATCAGAAGGAAGCCATGCGCGTGCCGTCGTTGGTTGAGGTTTTGGGGAAACAAAAGCACGTGGGGGCGTTTGGGGGGTAAACAAACGCAAGAAATGAGCAGTAGCAAACGTACTTGCCCACCGTATAGCTTCAGGCGGAAAGCGAGATGAGCGCCGTGGCTGACATGCCGGAAACAATATCGCAGCAAATGGGGACAGCCCCAGGTGTTGGAAATGGCCAAGTCTTTGTTTGCCCCCCCTCTCAGGGTTCAGCGTAATCGGAAAAATTCCGATGAAAACTTGACGCGGAATTTTAAATAGGTTTTAGCTGCGTACATAACAACTCTTAAGAGCCTCGAGACGACTTGACCCGGGATTAGGTCCTGCCCACTACACTGACTGGCGATGATGCGCGTTGGAGAGGACTTAGGAGGTTGTTCCAGGAAATTGCGGCCATGCAGGTTTGGTTTTAGAGAAGTGCCCGCCTTCTGAGCTAGAAGATTTGAATTTGAGTTGAATTATCGAACTGCATTTAGCACTGGGAGGAAGCCCTGGCGGAGTACGTTCGTCCGTTTAAGATGCTCTACTCGAAGACCGATCCCTCCATGATAAATGCGTAGAAAGTTCCAAGAGCTCTCTGCCAGTGCCATTGCACTAAATAAAACTACATTTTAGCATGATTTGTCAAATGCCAAAGGCAACGGCGCCTCATGACCACTGCTGCAAAAGAAAGCAATACGCGCAAAAAAACAGCAGTTTTCTTGTAATCATTTTATTTTAATATCAATTGAACATGCAAGCTCACCCTTGTTTTCGATTTATTCGAAATGAAAGGATGAATAGTTATATAATTTGAAGTCACATATTGCTTATATTCGGGTTATCGTGATAACGCATTCGTTGCTCTGGCTGTCGGGGATGCACCATTCCGGACATGATCTTTCTCCTACAAGGTTTTTATAATAACCGTTTAATACATGTTTTCGCAAACAAAATGCTAACGCGTTACTGTAAAAGGAGTGACGCAGGCTGTTTTATACTTGTTTCACTTTCGCTAATTTTTATTTTGAGCACGAAATTGCTTTTTCTGGTCTAGTTAGTTTATATAGGAGCTAACAAGTCCCAACTTGGAGACAGAAACAAGCACCTTAATACCACGCGTCTATAGCAGATATATGCACACTACTGCGGATGGCAGTCACAGGCCTGGGACCATAGCTTCCACAGTTTTCCCTGAAGTTATCTTGAAAGAGTGCTAATTTAAAAGCTACCTTAACGGACAGAATTGCGCAGACATTGAAGCACTGGTCGGATGTGAGCGCATCGTTTATACAGACTTGCTCGGAAAATTGCAGTCTATAGCCCCCTCCGAGTGCCGAAGGTCTTTTAGTGCCTGAAATCTCATGAAGGAGATGGGGCACGCGGTCTTTCATGTCGAGTCACGTACGTTGTTTGTGGCGTCACAAAGAGTGCGAGTGGCGTAGTTGTCGCGCCTAGGGTTATGACCTTCAGCAAATGAACAAACGCACAGGATGGCCAGTGCAAACCTTTGAATTGCCCACCCTCACGAAGTAGTGGCGCCACCAGGCATCACTTCATGTTAACGGTAAATATGCATGAGGTGACAACGGAAGGCTGGTCAAGCTCCAATTCCAAAAACGAGGGCATTCTAGCTAACAACGGCCGCGGGTAGGAGCTAATTCCAAGGTCGGTGCCACTAGTAGAGTTTTCTGAGTCAAGGCGGCGTTACATGCAGAAAAATATCGGCCATTTTGGTGAGGGCCGTCTTCTTTGAAAGGCATTGCGTCCCTTCTATGACTGTTCCAAGCAGTCGTGCAGCTGACGGGTTCGAAGAGCCGAGGCGCAGAAAAAGCCAAAAGGACCAGAACAGATGACTTTTACACTGGAGTTTAAACAAAATTATTCTCGGAGCTCCATCTATAACTCTGCTTGTTGAAATAATTCCGACACCTATAAAATTGTAATACTCGGTTTTGCCTGGAACCAGCTACAAACATACTACGCTAACAAAACGGACCTTTTCATAATAAGACAGAGCGTTTTATTAGCCGTGTCTATACTCCTCCATCAAAAGCATGAACGTGTTGAAATAAACAAGGTTTAAAATTTTCTTAATTAGCACAACTGTGTGTCTAATTTATATTTGCTTACAAATAGTCCCTTACCTGTTAGGCAGGATTCCCTGCAAACCGTACCTGCAGTACTACTTACTATAAGAAACGATTTATTTTCTCGGAATCAATCCACATTAGTCACTTTCCCTCTTATTTCCTTAACAGCCTCGATTGTTATGTGCACTGGAAATTAGAACAACATGCAACACAATATTGTTGGTGAAACTGCATAAATTAAAATAAAATATAAAACCAGCATTCGAATTGCTGGAATGCTAGTGGAGCTTTGAGTTTCTTAAAACTTGCGTGAATCACTAATTTTTGACACTTGTAATATTTTCTTTTGTGTGCTTTTGAATAACACTTCTGTGGAGGACTTCCAGACGGATGGTTATACCAAGAGTTAGTGTTGAGGGTATTACCTGAAAAGTAACTAAACACGTTACTCGTTATCTGTCGATAATAGGAACGCGTTATTGCCCTACGGTACTTAAAAAAAGCAACAGTTTACCGTTACCCTGACCTATAAGAAGTAATGCGCGGTACTTTGTCGTTTGTTTGTATGACTGAAGAAAATGGGTATATATTTTGACAATATAGAAATCCGCAGGTCTTACAAGGTATCACGAGCAATCTGGCGCGTTGCAACCCTTATTTCAATTTTCTTTGCGCCTCTGCCCCGCCCCCCCCCCGCCCCTCCCCCCCACACACACACACACAAACACAAAAAGGGTTCAAGGATGAAGAAAGAATGAAAGATGTGTTGTATTGTCCCAGTTTTAATTGTATTATTCTTTCTTCATCCTTGAACTGAACCAACACGCTTTTCTCCCAAGCACAAAAAGGGTCATCTTGCCTGTCGCATTAAACGCTTTGAAGGAGCAGAGGTTCTGCCACTAAAGGATGCATAACGAAATTTCGGCGCGTATTTCTTGGTCTTTTCGCGTTCAAGGGAGCAGTATCACGTAAGAAACACAATACGGAATACGTTTCAACAATCTCTTGATCGAAAAAAGACACGAAGAAGAATTTCAAAACAAATTAAACGATTAGCAAAGAGCACCTGGTGGATGTCGCTAGCGCCTCCTTTGTAATGCCCATCTGGGAACCTTGGCAGGTAATGATGAATACGGTCTCGTCTCCGACCACCACAAGAGAAGAGGGGAAGCAGGAGGTCCCCTGTCCCCGAGACTTTCTATTGTGTGTCCCAGATGTCGCTATTGTCCCTCTACAAGATTAGAAAAGGGTAAACAGTCACTCAAAATTCGTACAGCAGAAGCTTTGGGGTTAGTTGCAGTGGCCCGATCGGTGGCGTGCTTCGGACGCTTCAGTGGATGGAACGGCTAGGACATCCTCTCGACGTCAGCCTTACTGCATCTTTTCTCATCCCAGGGACAATCTAGATCATGATTGCGGAGGATGTCATGTGCTGTTCAATGGTAGCCCTCCGAGCGCTTGCCAGAGTGGGCCGTTGATTACGATAAATACAGATATTAGGCTCAAACTACGAACCTGCGATCGTCGTTTACGGATATTATGGATCATATTGTGGCGGCTCCAAAGCATCAGATTGTCGTTCAACAGCCAATGAGGTTGCGGTACCAGCCAATAAGCCACTCTGTGCTTTTTTTTTAAAGTGTAACTCGATAACTAAAACAGCGCGGCCTGAAGTGGAGTCATCGCAACTGCTCCTTGAACTTGGGGTTATAATTTCTTCGTTAGAGGAGTTTGCCGAGAATCTTGATGGCACTCCTATCAAAAGTTAACAATTCCTTGGGTCTCTTGGTTGCTGTGAAAGTAACTATATGTCAATATGTTTAACGCGATAGCGGTATGCAGCTTGTTTCGCAGAAAATACAGCGTCGGTGGCAGAGACGAGAAAATAGCGAACGCGAAAATCCCTGATTGGTCAATAAGGTCATGACGTCTCAGTCACATGACCTGGCGCGGGAATTTCAAACAACACACAACGCTCACGTAAAAACGTAACGTCACGTGAGGAATGAAAGTCGATTAAAACATTTCATGTAATGCAAATTACAGGTCGCCGCATGTCTCAAATAATTTCTCTCTATAAAGTAATTAATTTGCCTTAAAGAAAAACTTTCAAAAATTTCAGGCAGGATTCACACCCACGACCCTTCGGTTGCGAGCAAGACACGTTACTGACTAGACCAGGCAAGGCACATTTTTATGGCCTGTTATTGTACAATGGCACATAGCATCATACGATTGTTAGATCAAGACACTAAAAGACATCAGCTGACTGCTTGAGGCCGGAGTCACTAAAAGTCCCTGAGGTTGGCAAGCTCCTCAAGACGTAGCAACCACTCAGGTTGAGGTTGCTGGGCCTTGTACAACTATTTTAGAAAACATATACCATGTTGAACAAAATACTTGTGCGCCGGACGTACATCAACATCAGCGTGACGCATGGCCATGCGACACCGCCATAGACTGTGTAATCCTAGAAGCATGAGTAAATCGTAGGGTACACTGTCACCTTTATCAACAGGTAAAAAACGAATTCCGTGGGGGGTTGGAGACAGGTCTTTTTTGAGGGTCCTTTGAAGAACGCCTCAAAGAACACTGCATCCCAGCAGTCTAAAAATACATGTTCAATTGTTTCTTGCTTTTTACACAATAAGCCGTTTTCAGTCCAGACAACGGGTAATCGCCTTTTCCGCCAGCCAAGCTTTAACAGGAAGCGTTTGACTATGAAAATAAAAAAGAAGATTTTAGTGCCTGCTCGAAACAACCATTTTCTTCACCCGTTTTAGCACGTCCAAACCTAGGCCTTCACTATACAAGGCACGGTACAAGGGAGTTGGAAAAAGTAAATCTCTAAGGTCTCTCGACAGACGTTTTCGCGACACCTCAGTGAAATATTCACGCGAGAATCGAGTGACTAAAAATGTATATGCACTAATAACTTCTCTAAATATCCGCGGACGCAAGCAGCGATGTCTTCGCTCGTTGGACACTAATAATTCAGGCAAAGCACTGCAAAACATAATTTAAACTACAGTACGCAAAAAAAAGAGATCTTTTCGGTCTCGGAGAAAAAGAAACCTATTTACAACCTGTCTTACGAACAGATGAGACAGGCCGAGACCACCTACTAAGAGAAATATTTGTTGTACTCGTTGGCTCCCATACAGAACTCCAAATTAAGACGGCGAAAACGCAGCTGTATACGTTGGATGTTGACACGCGGACAGTGTAAAACCCGCATCACATACCAAACCCTGGCAGCAAGGAACGCGTTACAAACGGATGCGCGAGCAAATATTGACAATCCATTGCCTACCCACTTGGTCGCTTCTGCACGCAAAGCCTCGGTTTCATCGCGCCAGTATTGATCACTGTTGCGGTATAGTGATTCAGTAGTACGTCCAAGATAACGTGTCGGCAAGTCGGTCCATAAAACCCGTTCATACCACGGCCGGCTTTGTAGGCCAATTCCCGTGCCAAAAAACCAACACACTTTTCCCAGTTGACCGAGCTACTCGTGTGGTCACAAAACACCTGCGTTAGCTCAACAGCCTTTTTAACACTGTCTTTATCCACACAAAAAATCGCGACATCATCCGCGTAGGACAAAATACGAACCTCCGTATTCTGTAACCTAAACCTTCGTATAGAACTACAACGTATAACACTGAAACAACACGGGTTCCAGGAAGATACACAAAAAGCAAAGGCGAAAGGGGACATCCGTGTCGCTCTGGAAGAAAAAACACGAATACGTTCGGTCGCAGATTTGTTTACTAGAAGACGTGTGGCGTCATTCCTGTAGATCATGCATAAACCACCACAGAAAACTGACCCGACATTCACGTGCTCTAAAATAGAAAACAAACTTTTGTGTGACACACGGTCGAAAGCTTTTTCAAAATCGACCTGTAACATTGCTACTCTTCGTTCCATACTATCACAACATTGTAAAATAGCTCCGTACGACGTGGACGTTCGTAACAATGCTTCTTCCCCTTACACCGGATGTCTGGTGCGGGCCGACAATTCCGCTTATCACACTTTGGAGACGCTCAGCTAATACCTCCGTAAAAATCTTGTAATCCACGTTTGTCAGAATAATTGGGTGATTCGAGCTTACATTACGGAGTTTACACTGATCTTTATAATTTGGTATCAAAATCGTTCGCGTACACAGAAACGGCGATGCACCTTGGTAAACATACACAGCAAAAGAGCGCAAAACTGACTCTTGAAAATTTTATAAAATTTTTTGCTTACACCGTTAGGACCGGGTGAATTTCCCAGTTTCAAATTGTCGATAGCTTGTTCTATTTCACAAAATAGTATCGATTATTCGAGTTTTTATTTTATGCAGTATGCCAGCCTTGGAATTAAGACCAAATACATAATCCGAAAGCCATCCTTTTTGGGCGCGCGGTAACTAAAAGTCCCGTATAGTAATGCACAAACGCGCTCTCAATGAAATCTTTATCGTCAGAAAGAACCCTCGGTAGGAAACTACGATGATTTCACTCCTGCTTGCGTATTTTTGTTCCGCCTCTATTGCTTTTTTGTGGGTATCTCCCCGAATGATAACCGTTTCCATCGCGCTCTCAACACAGTCACCTTGGAATGTTCGCTATCAAGCGATTCCAGGCGCTTCTTAATACTGATGATTTCGTCGGAAAAAACTCCGGACGATATGCATTCTTTCTCCATTACAACTTATGCTGCAGAACATTCAACTCCCGCGTTTCTCTCTTTTCTTCACGCTGAAAGAAACGCGAGCATTGTAAAGCTATAATTTTGGTTTCGTGTTTAAAGAGATCCCATTTCACACCGAATGATTCCCTTCGGCGCTTGCCAAATCTTCGAGTTTTTGGCGGACCGCATTTATGAAAAAATCGTCATTTAGTAGCTTGGCGTTAAATTTCCGCAAACGCAGGTGAAATTCTTGGGTGCTTCTTTGGAAGCACAAATTAAAAAGGAAGCAAGCGAATGATCACTGAATGAAACGTGATCAACACAATAATGTTTACACGCTCTAGTAAGTTCGAGGGAAGCGTAAGCCCTGTCGAAACGCGCGTGACTTGTTTTCTTGAAGTGCGTGTATTGCAGACGCCTGCCACTTCACGCGCAGTGAGCTACATCTTTTATTTCACAACACTCGAGCACATAATTTAGAAACACTTCACTTGCTTCTCAATACCTCGCGATGTTCGATCTGTCCTGCGGCGCACATACGCAGTTAAAATAGCCTAAGAAAATTACGAGTCGATCAGTATGAACATATTTTGCAATGTGCTCGAACAAAACCACACGTTCCTCTACCTTCGTATACGGGCATAGATGCACACGACACGAATCTTGTAATTGGAAATAGAAAAATCACTCAATTAATATCCACCCGACTCGCAGCTTACGACTTGTTCGACACTACAGATAGAGTTCTTCAAAAATAAGAAAACAAACTATATAGAAAGTGCCATTGTTGTTCTCAAAAATATCACGAGATCGCCTTTTCCGTTCGCGTTTGAAGCGTTAACAAACATGGCTGCCGGCATTTACGGCGAGCGTTTTACACATTGCGTAGCTCGCTGAGCTCGCCTGCTTTTAGGAGTACGAGTTGTTTTGCGTTCACCGAGGTGTTTAGCGGAAGATATTTCCAACCGACGTAGTTTGCAGCAAACAACTGTCGCAATGTACACGTCCTCGGAAGCGCTGTGTTGGTTTTGTTTTCGTAGTGGGACTGGCGTAAGGCTTGCATCCCACGACGATATTTCGTTCGATTTGGCTTGATCTATTCATTTGCGGGTCTTGATACTGAATAAATCTGTCGGTCGCGTAAAAGTGGCACTGTTACTCTGAGTATCGTGCAGCTGTCGTGATTGTGACCATGGTTTCAGTACGGTGAGGGATCCTGCACAGGTAAGATTGCGAGCCATCTGGCTCTAGGAAATCGGGTGTTCGCCTCGCGTCAGGTTTTACAGGTACGTTTTTGCTATTTCTCTTCGGAAGGCACTTAGCTCACAAACTTTGGGAAGTTCACCTGGCTTGCTAAAGAAATTATTTTTAGGACGCGTTTTATCGTTCATCTTGACGCTCACCCTCCCTGCTGGCGGACGCTATGCAAGAAAACAGCAAGAACAAAAAACGAAAAGGACTGCACATTTATTTATTTTTTTATATTTTTTAGCTCGTTCGGTCGTTATTTACCGCCCATCTACAGACGCTGTCAGGCGCTTGTATTAGACCGTGGCTCGTGCATGATGGAACCCTAGAGCGTCGTTTTCGTGGTCGCGCCTGGCGATTGTCGCAGGCGGATTTAGACGGGGACGAAGTAGCAGACCGACGCAAGTGACGGTGGACACGGACGCGACGCTTTCATCACCGTGTCTTATGGGTGTTTCATAGTCGGTAGGCGTCATCTTCCGGCCCAACTATAACCAGTTACAAAAAAAAAAAGAGAAAAAATAGGGGGGGGGGGAGTGGCGCGCACGAGAAATACCGTCGTGGAAAGGATTAGCTCGCTCCTCTCCACTTCAGCTTTACTAGTTTCTGCCCTTTCTTCCTTGCATTGTTTTCGTTATGTTGTGTCTGACTATATCCGACGGTGTCGACGGCGGACTAGAACTCGCCGAACGTCGCGACGGGAAGACATTAGGCTTCCGAACATGTTAGTCAAGCAGCCAAGTAAATTCTGCAGTAATGGGCGGGGCCACCACTCTATGGGCAGGGCCTAGAGCGGGTAGTAAACTCCACCTAAATTGCGTCTAGCGTCATAAAGCTCGTGCAAGAACAAAGTTTTTTTTCGAAGAAAATTTAAAAAAAAAGTGTTCATATAAATATATTTTGTTTAGTTTAGAGTTTTTTAAGGTCATCCTGAAGGTTAAGTCCAATATGTTTGAACTGCTCAATTTGTTAAGACGTATGGTGTCGATGTAATAAGAAATACTAATTTTCCCCAAGATCAGTAGTTGACCCGTTGAATTCAATCAATGGCTTGGTATGAATCGCTGTAGGATAGTGATTTCGTGAAGGAACATACTAATTAGTCATACCAGATTACTGGACATTCCTCCTGTAACCGAAAATTGTAACTAGAAATGACCGGTGCGGTGCGCACTGTACAGATTGGCGAACTTAAATTAAGTTATGCCCAACTAATTACACGAAGAGCTTGCCATATAGGGCCCCGTTCCTGTTATAGCGCGAGTGTACTCATAATTAAGAAAATCGCACTAACACTGATTAAGTTTGTGTGCTCGTCGGTGAGCCTATGAAAACTTACGCAAGGCTAAACATATTTTGGTCTTAATTGAATATTACAAAATATTTAAACTTGAACACATTTTATGTTCCTATATCGAGCCTTATCTCGCAACCCCTCGGATCTAATATTTAACTTGCAAGGCCTTATCGCGCACGAGGTCTTAATAGCCACTTTGCGGCCAACCAGCAGCAGCAACCCATTTAGACGCCAAATAAAATCAATAAGTAAAAAAAAAAAAGAGCAAACCTTGCAGAAGAAGAAAGACAAAACAAAACGAAGTGTTCACTCAACCGAACCAAGGAGAGGCAAGTTATCGGCCTATACCTATGTTACATTTCACTTTATGGGCCGCAGGGGACGTTACGAGCGATTCCAGCCAATCGAGCGCAGTGAACGTACCACGTGATGGCGCATCTCTCGCGTCACTACGCCCCTTCCGAAGGGCACGTGACGCTCACATGGAGTGTGCTTAGCCTCGGTGGCTATTTAGCGCCCGCCGCGGTCCATCGCGAGGTGAAGCGGAGTATACGTAGCAAGGGGCGCCCATTACACTGGCGAAACTCACGCCATCCAAAGGTTCGAGCGGGTCGTGCTTCTCCCGAAGCTGGCGTAATACTGGCGACCCGTGTCGCCGCGGGGAAAGAAAATGTGCTGACGACAAAAAAGAACAACAACAAAAAAACAGGCAAATAAAAAGAAATGACAACAGAGAACGGAAATTACTTGGTTTTAATACCGACAAAGTGGGGAGTCCTAACGCAACCTCGTGTCTCCCAGAAACTCAAGGAGGTTAAAATAAACAGAAAGAAGCTTACTTATGTTATGCCATCGGAAAACGGGAGGTTCATGGGCGCAGCATCGCATTTTGCTGTAACGTAATGGCGGGTCATAAGTTCCGTAACAGTATTTTTTTATCGCGTACTCAGCTTCGTGAAAGAGGACAGGATCCGAGATAACACTGGGAAACGAGAAACTCGATTTTCTTTTGTGCAATCTTGTTGGCAGGTAGTTTGCTGGAACCTTGAATGATATAAACGATCAATAACGATTGTATTTCTCATATCACGCAATCACGTACAAAAAAAAAACACAATGTCACGGGACTCACGGCATTTCACTGTGTGTGATTGACTTAATCGGTGGTAGCAAACACACACAAACAATAAGCACTTTGAGGACAAACGTTTTGCGCTTCTTAATTAAACATTAGAAACATCCGTCATACTTAAAGGGAAACGGAGTATAGAAATTATCCAGGATACGTGGAATCACGAAATATGTTAATTTTTTAGAGCACAGCTCTTATGCGCCCGTTTCCGGCTTTGAGTGGCGCCGCCGACGCCGTCGCAGTCGGCGTAACCGCGTGGTGCATTATGGAAAACGTCCCAAGATGCAACGCGAGGGTCTCACTCGTGACCCGCGCGTTGCATTATGGGACGTTTCGCACAATGACGTCACACGCGACGTCACAAGGGTCACGAGTGACCCCACGAGCGATCCCGCGCGTTGCATTATGGGAAACGTCTCATGAAGCAACGCGCGGGTCTCACTCGTGACACACGCGTTGCGTTATGGGACGTTTCACATAATGACGTCACACGTGACGTGACGAGTGACGTCGTGAGGGTCACAAGTGACGTCACGAAGGTCCCGCGCTTTGCATTATGGGAAACGCCCCATGATGCAACGCGCGCTCCCACTCGTGATCCGCGCGTTGCATTATAGAACTTCCCATAATGACGTCACGAGTGACGTCAAGTAGGTCCCGCGCGTTGCATTATTGTAAACATCCCATAATGCAACGGGCAGGTTACTCGTGACCCGCGCGTTGCATTATGGGATGTTTTCCATGATGAATTCACGCGTGACGTCACGGTCACTCGTGAAGGTTACGACGAAGCTATGCCTCCTCCTCCGTACCCAACCCTCCTCCTTCTCAAGAGCTGCGCTCTAATTCGGCATTACAGGGCATCGTAAACTTCTTTATTCTTTTTAATGTTTGCGGACTGTGTTATCTGAAATCGAATTTGCGGCTACGTATAAGGTCATAGCAGGAACTTACGTTGGAGTATGGATTTTGCGTTCGGACGTCAATTTTATCTCGCTCTATTTGACATTCCGCTGTGGGATCCTTTGTTTGTTGGGTACTTTTAGTGTTTTTTTATCGAGCTCTTAGGATCGTTGTAGTACCGTGTCTGAATATCTGTGTCTACTGTCTGACATTGATCGCATACGGCGAGAAGAAATTTATTGTTCGGTTCATGAAATATCATATATTGCCATTTAGGCGAATCCGTAGGATTATAGTTATTCGTTATAAAATTCAAAACTAAAATAAACAAATTTGTATAAGCCTCTCACGACTCACAGATTGATGTCATGCAGTGCAAATTTGTTTATATTTCTATCAATCTTTTTCTATGTGATCAGGGCTTGGGATTTAGGGTTTTCATAAAGTAAGTCTCAAACTGTAAGTTTCACTCTGATCCTGATCAAAATAGACCCAAACAAATAAAATTTTCATGTTTTTGTGGAGACTTCTAAGAAAGTATTGCAAGATCGCACAAAGAAAACAGTGAGGGAGAGCATAGAGCCATCAATTTTCACGCGAATAGAGCGGCGACAACGGCAATTAGCAGAATTCGAAGAACGACCTTTGTTGTTCTCAAAATAAATAAAACGGCGGCGACCAACGTGAGTATAATTTTTTTTTCACGCTTATATGGCCGGTATACGAGAAAAGGGTGACATTTTTTGACGGTCATGTTTATCATAGTAATTATATTCATTCTGACATGAGAAATACGGAGTCAGGATTCAATTCTAAGAACTAAATTAAGCGGCCCATTATTTTGAAGGGAACATCGAAGGAATTTTTTCATTATTCTGGCAGGATGGCCAAACTCATTGTATTGAGATAATTAAACAGGTCCAAGAAAAAAACACCTCTATATCAATTTGAATAACTGAACTACGCATAGCAGGAAACTCCAACTTTGTGCTAACGTTACACTAGTGGCAGTGATAGAACGCGAAAGTGAGACCACGACGTTAGCTATATGAAAACATAAATCAGGAAGATATGCCGCGTAATGTTTTTTATTCGAAACACATTTTTTTTAAGCGTCTTTACTGCTACGTGAATGCCGTTTTCGCTATATGCTTCTTGAGCTCGGCGGATACTCGATGGGCGAACAACCGTCACAGTTTGGTGAGAAATTAACTAAGCCCGTTAATTAACTTTTTAAATAGTGCAAATAAACTTATGGTTCCAATTAGAAACTTAGCTGAGCGTTATCGAAAACCACTAAATCAACTCTTTTTAGAACGACTTGAAGCTCGTGGGAAACTCGGGGGCGCGCCAAAGTTACCACTCGTGAAGCAGGCGCAAAGCTAGCTTGTGGCGGAACGCGATAACGATCTAATCATACGCGTTCCGCCAATGCTGGTTCTCCATATTTTTCTGCTTCCACACCTGGGTATTTGTCTCCACTTACTCCATCCCCAAGTTAAAACTGTGGGCTATAAAGCATACCTCAACAAGAAAGCAAGCGGAAGTTTTTCAAGTGGCATGTTGTATTCTCTTGTTAGGTGTAGTTGAAGGGTGGTCACGAAACAAAACTATGATTGGTAATGCGGCACAAAGAACTTTCACATCAAAAAAATGAACTCAAAAGAACCCCTTAAAGGTTTTTCACGAAGACCCGTATTAGGGGTGCTGAAAATAACTCTTTAAGGGTGCAAAAGATGGACAAGCTGAAGAACCCTTGAGAGTTATTTTACGACGAGATTTTTCTTTTGTGTACAATATAAAATATTTACATCCTGTACACCCCAATCACGTTTAATTCTGCGACTCTGCATATACAAATAGGAGGAATTTATTGTCCTTTTAAGCTGTTTTATCTATTATCTCATATTTTGACCGATATTTACCGTTGTTTTTACCTGAAACATGCTAGCCTTTTTACGGCTTTGGTGAGCTTTATTTCACATAATAATGCCAAAATAAAACATCACAGACAGCAAGTGAGGGCTCATTAAAGCAAAACCTACAGCGTCACACATCTGTTGATTAGTGGCGCTTACTACTTGTCTACTCACTCAAATACCCGCCACGGAAAAAAAATATTTTGTCTGAAAATAACTTATAAATATTTACTCAGCATGCCCTTCACCAGGTCACATAGACCTTTCCAATAACCGCCTCCCGTGCGCTGCCATCTTTGTGCACTGGGCTGTGGAAGGCCTTCTGAGCGTGCGGATTAGCTTTCTTTCACGAAGTATGAGACGCCACTCATGCGTCCACAGCCCTGCGACTCAGCATTTTTTGTCTGGTTGATAAGGGATTAAAAGGTCTGTAGGGTGCGTATAGCCTTAATTTACCATGTGGAATGTTCAAGCTGCGGCAGATTGTAATTACCGCCCGTCAAGGAACTTGAACATAAAGATTTCAAAACACTGGGTTTACACTGGGTTGGTTTCTTCGAGGCAGTCAAATAAAAGTTGGCTGGTTGCAAGAGAATGTATTTTTAAAGAGAAGTCATATAATACAACGATGCGATATATGTTACTCAAAACACTGGGAAATGTAATCGAATATCTACATTTAATTTGCAAACTTATAAAGCTTTCTCAAATAATAATATTTGGATAAACCTATGAATGGGATAAATGGTTTAACAGTCCTGGAGCGAATGTCAGATTAGCAGTACTTTAAGAAAAAAGAAGGGAGGAAGGTGCCTTAGAGGGCCCAAAGCGAAGTCATGAAGCAGAATTACGGAAAACAAATAACATGAGGCACGAAATTACCGTGAGCTAAACGCGCCTGAAGGCAATACAAAAAAAAATTACTATTATTCGTCAAGAGTACATATAGACCGCGCGCGCAGCTGGCCAAGCGGGCAGCGAGCCCGTGGCCTCACGGTTATCGTGCTTGCCTCCCACGCGAAAAGCCGAAGTCAGATGCCCGACCGCAGGTACACCTTTTTGTTGGTTCTGTATTGTCGCGTTCTGGTAAATTCGAGAACCCTATTGCTTATTCGAGGTTAGAATGTTCTACGCGCCGAACCTTCTACGCCGTCTGTTCCAGAAGCCCGCCCGCGTACGCGAGGGGTTCCGCGTGGCGAGCCAGAGTAAGTCTCGCCCCAGCGTTCGATCCTGCTGTTCCGCCGGCATCGACGCCTCTGACGCTAGCTTTTTCTATATTGTTTTGGGTACAAGTTCGCCAGATTAAAAGTTCAGTCTGCTTCAGTTTTCGTCGCCTCATCAATTTTCATTCGTGACAATATAAGTTTGAAGCCAGCCCCGTGCGAGGAAAGTTTATAAAATCAAAATTTGCCTCTCATGGCAACATGTTGCAAGTCGCAACATCTTCTGCTGTTAGCGAGGTTATAAGTAGCAAAAATTTGACATTAAAATATAATCGTTTTTTAAAGGTGGCATGAAGGAGCTAATTAATCAAAGGAGAAATCCAGTGTGTAGTGGAGCGCGTAAAATGAAGGCCAAGGAAAATTTTTGTTGATATGGCGCAACTGTCAGAGTAGACAAAGTCAACCATAAAACGCGCAATTCAGGAACACCAATATAAACAATATCCAACTCAGGCGCTCCCGTTTCACGGGCGCATAATAGTCCTTTCGTGATGCAGAAAGCTGTCATAACCGGATCAGCTTGACGGACGGCCATCGCATTACCGGAGGAACAATAGACTGAGCGCGCGCCAAATGATAAGACTGACATCTTAACAGGGACTAGCACATATTTCATTTCTTCCTACAAGACGTGATAGAGTTTTAGAAATTAACAAAGGAGGCACGGTCATCAGGGATAGAGGGCTTGGAGACGAAGGACAGGGGAGGGCGTAAATAGGGTTGTGTAAGCCGACCGACGTCAAAACCGGTAATTCGTGTAAGCCATAGTGTTACGTATATTGCTGGGGTAGTGACAGTTTTAAGCTGAGCTAGTTGGTTCACTGCTTACGATGGGCCAGTTAAACAAACATTACACCGCAAAAAAAAAAAAAACCAACCATTCACACTGCTGCATTTGCAGCTGTTTAATGCTCCGCTTCCCTTTTCGTTTTCCTTTTCGTATATTTAGTGCTTCTCTTCTTTGAGTAATAAATATTTGCTTTCTCTTTTTTATCACGTAAACCGTATTTTCTTTTTTCTTTAAACCGCTTTGCCATTTCTGCTTTTTTTGGGGATGAGGTGGTTGTCCATTCTTCTTTTTTATGCTTGGAGTATTGAATTTATCGGCTGTGTCATTGATACTGTTGGGCATGCGCAGCGTCACATTTATTTAGAATTTAATGCATATTGTGGAAGCATGCTGTAAAAGTCAACGTCCCAAAAATCCTATATAAGTAATCGTTGTTGTAAGAGAGAAAGCTAAAATATGGAACCATACGTTACTAATCACCACGCGATAAAAGAATGACCTTTTTTCGTTTAGTGGAAAAAAGGTAGAGATCTATTAAGTTCTACATCGAAGTTATTGTTCAAGACGTCCGTGCAAAAACAAATTTAGTTTGCGAGTTTTTAATCACGCCAGTTTTTCATTTCACAATGTTATATCACACTGTTATATCGCATTGTTATTTGACTGTTTTATCTGGATTTTGACTGAGGGGTTAAGCTGTGTTAAAATAAGCTAAAGAAAAGAAACGCCTAAAGTAACGGTGCTGATAACATCATAATCTAAACCCCGACACAAGGAGACACAAGATAACGTACAAGACGACGAGAAAATCTGCGTAAAGTTGTCCGGCTATATGCGTTATTAATGCTATTGAGTTATTTGGGAACGGAAAGCGATAAAGTGTGTCACCTTTGGCTAATCACTCGTTTTGCAATACCCAATAGGAAGTAGCCTGCGGAATTTTCCGGAGACACGTAATAAAGGTTAAAGCCACAAAGCGAATTTTTTTAGATGTTGCTCATTTGTGCGCTGACGTACCTGTGCAGGTTATTTTCCCCGACGCTGCGTAGTATTGAGATATGTTGGTTCTTATGCAAGTTCATTATACACCTTTTTGAACCGATAAACTGTCGGGAAAACATTCGGGGATGGCATCTGATATTAGGGCCATGGTCATACACTAATTACGCTTACGCAAGCAGTTTTTCGAGTGCCTCTATTTTTACCTGTATATTGTCCGACACGATGAACTTTTTGTTAGACATTTAGTCTACGCGAATAAAATCAGGAGCTTCTTAAAATGTGGACATGGCATACTGACATTTCATGCATGAAGTATAAATGTATAAAGTGAATAGAACAAAGTACCACAATTTTTAAATATAACGTAACATAACATAACAGAAAATTGTTTGCGCATATCGAAGGGCTGATTTCTTTGTACTTTTTTTAATTCGTAGTATGAACTAGCTATATAATGAAGATATCGGGAAAAGTTGCAACAAAAGTATGACTATATCGACTAGACAACTTAAAATAAAAATATAATGTGCACATCGATTTTGGTTTAATATTTATTTTTTCTAAAATAAGTACTAACATTTCTTTCGTCTTTTCTTCCCAAGAAATATTAAAATAACGAATAACTAGTTGTCAACACGTCGTCGTACCCGACAGTGAATTAAAAATACAAATTACCGATATTTTGTCGAACGAATGGTTTGGGAGAATAAGGCGTTTTGAAAGAGGTCAGTTTGGGAGCGATGTTGAATGTGCTTTGTAATTAATGAAGCGTAGCCTGAATGCTGTCTCCGTTTGCCCTAGATATGGCATTTTGCAGAGACTACACTCAAGTAAATAGACAACATTTGAAGAATTACATGTAAGGTTTCCGCCGAATTTTACAGGAATATTGCGGTTGTGTGCTGCTATTATGTTGTATATGTTTCCAGATCAAACATTTCGGTTTCGTGCAAGGACCGCGTTCGCCATTGGACGATGACGAATTCAGTCGAGAGTTTACAAGTGAGTCTCTTAGGTTACGCGATCATTTGTAGACCGCACCAGGGGCGGACGGAAACGCACGCTTAAGACGTTCGCTTTGTTGAAGAATATTTAAATACTATCTTAGGATACTATTTACATCAGGAAAGTTCCTGCTGTAACTTAGACATAGATTCGTGCGTTGTAGGTCGGATTAGAAGAGGGGGGGGGGGCGGACGGTTCGCAATCAGGTCCTCGCGGTTCGATTGTTTAGCTTTCTGAATTTCGTCGTCAATTACACGTAATGAATATTTTGGTTCTCCCAGCATGGGCTTTAGGTTCTGGGCGCTCGCATCAAAATCTTCTTCTTTGAAGAAAGAGCAAATTCGTTTGAAACGGTGGGCTTGGCTGTAGGGGACGGTGTTTTTACAATGGCGTAGGTGGTCGCTCTGGCAATGAAAATACCGCTTTCGATCTGTCGGTTTACGGTAGAGGTTTGTGGAGATTTTACCATTTACAATTTGTACGGTTACATCTAAGAAGTTGATATTCGTTTGAGAATAGGCGTAAGTCAAGTGAATGCTTGGGTGTACAGAATTGTACCAGTCTACGAAATCCAACAGTTCCTTTTCGCTGTGTGTCCAAATAAGAAAGATATCGTCTATGTATCTCTTACACAAAGTCGGCGTTAAAAAAAATAGAGAAAGAAATTTGGGCTCTAGCTTTAGGTTTCCCATAAATAAGTCCTAAGACGAGTCTTCCAAAATCCAGAAAACATGCGGTTTGCGCCCTCCTCTAATTGAGAAATGCCCCTAAAACATGTCTTTTTTCGTCAAAATTAAAAGCTTACCCTTTTAGCCTGCCCGATTTGAAATGAAACCACCCATATATATTAAAACCACCTTGATACGTTCCCGATTTTTACGCTTTCCCGGCTTTTACGTTGAAAACCTCCGGTCCCGTCGAGTTCCCAGCCCTTAGAGGGCCTGCTCGTTTTCTACGCTTTCCCGGATTTTACGTTTGTTTTCCCGCGGTCCCCTGAGAAACGTAATATCGTTGATACGTTTCTCAGGGGAGTGCGGGAAAACACGCGTATAATCCGGGAAAGCGTATCGAAAATATGCAGCTGAATAAACCGTACTTGATCGAACTAATCAAGAGTTTATTCATCTGCATATTTTCGATAGATGTATAACTATATATATATATATATATATATATATATATATATACTGTATATACATACACATATACATATATATATATATATATATATATATATATGAAGTAGGGTAAATATAAGACATTGGGCCGGGTAAAGGTTATAAGTCAAAGATGCGTACTGTCGGAGTTACATGTACGAAGTTCATTACAACTTTTCGAACGTTCGGGGGACCGCTCGAAAAAGGCAACCATATATATATATAACCAAACGTTGCGGCTCCGCGTTCATTTGCGAAAACCTACTTCTGCTATATGGGTGGACCATTAGAAAAGCTTCGCCCGCGACCAGACCTGGTTTTGTTTCATTCTTGTCCAATGATATCCATCTTTGCTTTCTCTGCATGCTTTCCCAATCGAGTAACCTCGCCGAAATTAATGACCCCCGGAGACAAGGAGGAAACTTGTATGTTCCCCAATTGGCGAAGTGCATTGGCTTCATTGGCCTTTGTCTGCGCGGCGAAGGACGTTCTGTGGGCACCAGCATCGGTGGCTCGTTGCTCCAGCGCTCTTCGGTCGAGTAGGGGACAACGCTCTTGGGATCAATGAAGGACTCGGGAACGACTCAGCGGAGTCCCTTGAAACAGCCACTTCCCCGCACGACAACGGGCCCCTGGCAATGACCCCCTGCGACGACCAGATGCACGGCGTTCACTTATACGTGCCCGAAAAATTGGTTCACGGGTTATTAAGGAGACAATGCACCGGCAGGCCGTACCTACAATAATACTCCGCACGCCACGAAGTTTCCGTACTTAACCGAGGCATGAGTTTTGTTGTTTGAGGACAATGGCTCCCGGGAATGGCGTGATGACACCAAAATGTTGTTCCCTTGGGCGCTATTTACGGTACTGCTAATTAGGGAAGTGACGGGAATAATGGCCTTAGGAAGGAGCACATAAAGTGAACGCCGTACATAAAGCTGGCTGGTACGCGAGGAACATTTCCTCTCTGTCCGGGATGGGAAGCAGATTTTTAGTAAACAATAATAAATTACAGCACCGTAATGAGTGTTCTTTCACGAGCATGTGTGAATTACAGCTTCACTGTTCACGTAACACGTGAAACATGTAAACATAGTAGCAAAAGCAGTACCGAACTGCATCCTAAAGAGCGTCTTTGAGTTTACTTTGCTGGACAACACGAAGTGAGCCAATCACAACGAAAATATGAAGGGTCCCCAGCGAATAATGGAGCTCAAGATACAATTACACCGGGAAGACGTGAGGCGCGCGGGGACTATAAAGAAATATTGATCGACGTTCTTCTGAATTGTTTATAGAGACTAGTGCATAAATGCTATGGATAGTCTAAAAAATCTAATCTCTGTTTTATTTATTGTCTATAGCTTTTTGGCTCTTTTTCTGTAGACTCTAAAAACTTTTGTGTAAAAATAGCATGGAAATTTGATAAAGATTGTAGACAAAGCAGATGGATATTCGAATAACGTCTCTGTCCAATTTTTATAAATAACTGGCCAGTTCTTCGTGAGCGACAACAGTTATATCTTAAAGATTAACTTTGAGGATTGTAAGAATACATTCATGGAAACATGCACTCGCCACTTGTCTAATAAAGATACGCAGACATCACAAATACACACACAACGCAGCGCTCGTAACACTAGTTATTTTGTAGTGTTGACTGCTCCACCACGCAATATTGTCACGAATGACAAGTGATGAGGCGGTGAATAACTGAGTAAACTAAACGATTAATCGGGCGAACTTGTGCCCAAAAATAAAGAAGGAAACAAAAGATAACAGTAGAGAGTCGCGGGCGTCGAGGAGTCGGCGAAAGAGCAGAGTCGAACACTGGGGCGAAACTGAAACTGGCTCGCCACGCGAAGCCCATATGTACACGCGTGGGCTTCTGGAATAATCGGCGTAGAAGGTTCTGCGTGCAGAACATTCTGAACTCGAACATGCAACACGGTTCTCGAATTTACCAGAACTTAGGTCAGCGTCAACAAAGATGCGTTCCCGCTGCCAGGAATCGAACCCTAGCTATTCTGCGTGGAAGGCACGCGCGATAACCGTTAGGCCACGAGCGCGCTGCCTGTTTGGTCAGCTGCGCTCGTGGCAATATAGTAAACTCTACACTTAAAAGGCAACAATTTGAACATGAACTAATCTAGAAGAAAACAAAAATGCTAATTATGTCGTTTTTTTACTCGGCATTACTCATAAGAAATGTGGTTTCCAAGGGTCGGTAAAACTGTATCTCCAACCATAAAGCAGTGCAAGAAGCGATAATTATTTTACACAGTCGAAAAGCAACAGCCCGCGGAAGGAGGTTCCAAATGAGTATGATGTTTCTTGATATAGAACATAACCCTTCTTCGCACTGCATAATAATATTATATCAAGTTTATTTCACAATACTTCAATAAAAAGATGGTGACAGAAAGTGTATTAAGAGGTGGCGATAAAATTTCTATAGAATTTCAATCTTCTGTACTTTTAAACCTTGGTTGAAAGATAGTCTATAGAAATTCAATTAAAAATTGTTAGATAGGAAGTTGAAAAATTTGTTCAAATGTAGATAGGACTTATATAAACTGCCTGAAATATTTTTGTAAGGGGACGCTGAGCAAGGGATGCCTTATGCTCACCTTCTCTGGGCACACTTTTTTCTCTTATCGTATTCTGAATTGTTTGCTTCGATGTGAATATTTTTCTCGTGTTCTCCAGAAAAGTAAACTTTCATATCTTTTTGTATAGACTAACAAACCCTTTATATCCGCGTTTCGTCGACATTCATAGTAAAATAAAGGGAGAGAGAGAGAGAGAATAGATCTTGGTTTTTTCACGGAGTTGGTAATTTAACAATTTATGCGTTTGAAGTAAGATCCTTTTATGCTCGCTAAAGGTTAGTATTTTCAGTTTTTTTCACGTCATACAGCTTGACAAAGCTGATTGCATCCCGACTTTCTCTAAGAACCAAATCTTGTAAGTGCTCCGTGACTCATAGCTCACGTTTTTGTTTTCTTATGTGACTCATGGATATTTTTGATATTTCTCTTGAAACGCCTCTGTCGGGTTTGCACAACTTTGATTCAGGATGGTGGCACATCACGGGAATAGCGTGAGGGTACAGGAAAAAAGTTGTCAGAGAAGTCAAAATCTAAGGTGGGCGAGCACTAAGATTGTAAAAGGTAAAAAAACAGAAATGAAAGAGTTTTTAGGCTTTCATTATCCAGCTCGCCGAAAAAACTAAATAAATGTAAGTAAGTACACTCATCCGTAAGTACACTCATCGCACAAGGAAATGCAATACATTGCGTCATTACTCGGTTAACAAGACACATATATGCTTTTGTTTTTTCACATTAAAGCTCAGTTGTATTTGTTACAGACAGCGTGAGAAAATGCAGAACATGTCGAGTCACATGTATCTTTTTACCACTCCGCAGTCATAGTTAATGTTACATCAGCTGAAAAAAAAGGAACGCTGTAGAACTAATAGCGTACACGGGGAGTGTAAAAAAAAAATCCAGGTACTGCGCCTCGTAGACTCCCAGTCATCCTAGACCAGTGTCCAAAATCCTAGCCCCCTGCGATACAAATGGGAAATAATAATCTCAAACGCAGGCTCTTGTAAAGGAAAGAGATGCGCATAAAACAAGTTTTTTCTTTGCCTTTTACAGCACTCTTTGCATCGGTTCTGTTCTTGTGGATTCGTGACTATGCATTTCTGACGTTCTTGCACTACGATATGTGCAAAGGTTTCTAAGAAAAAACGTAGTCTAGCAAAAAGCGCAGCCCCCTTCTGTGAAAATGCATCAGCATAAAAAAGAGAAAGAAAAAAAAACGTGGCGGCATCCATAGAACAGAGCAGACACTCGTCTATAGACCTTTCCAGCGCTTATCATTCAGGCGGGAAAAAAATGCTCAGGCACAGAGCTGGCTCTACTGAGCTGTGGACGCATGGGTAACGTCTGATATGCCGCACGCCTGAGCTACAGCGTATGCTCAGAACGCGTTCCAAAGCCCAGCAGACAAAGATGGCAAAGCGAAGAAGGCGATTTCTTGGAAAGGTCTATATACAGGGTGTTTTTTTAACTGCACCAAATATTTAAATAAAGGGGGAAAAGTTTATGAATGCGGTTTTCACTGCGTGTTTATATGGCTTGGCGGATATTAGATGGGAATATAACCATCACTATTATCAAACTAATTAACCAAAATTCGTTAATTAACTTTTTATTTACTGTAATTAGGGTATATGTTTATATTACAAACTTTGAGGCAGTCATATGCCAAGACTGTTCCATTTTGTAGAATTCGCGTAATGTGCCTGTGTTCCAAGATATCTGCCCCGAATTTTCTACTTAATCCGACTTTTTATCCACCCAATACGGCAAACCCACAAAAGTGGCCACTATAGCCGAACTTTGCTACATTAGCCGGATAAAAGTGCAAAATTCGTGGACGAATATCGCGGTACACAAGCTGGTTACGCGAATTCTACAAAATGGAAGAGTCTTGGCATATGACTGCCTCAAAGTTCGTAATATAAACATATATCCTAATTTCAGTAATTAAAAAGTTAATTAACGGATTTTAGTTAATTAGTCTGATAATAGTGATGGTTATATTCCCATCTAATGTCCGCCGAGCCATATAAACACGCTGTGAAAATCGCATTCATAAAACTTTTCCCCTCTTATTTAAAAATTTGGTGCAGTTAAAAAGAAACACCCTGTATAGTAGTCTCGCTGTTTGTCTTCTCTGTTATCCTTGGCTAAGGTTTTCTCTGCTGTTCTTGTTTACTGGCGTTTTTCGAATTCTTGCAACATTGACTGCCTTTTTTCTGAGCTGGGTATGGAGTTATTAAAGGACATCTGGGATTATGATAGTCCCAGCTCCGGACAGTGCATCGCAGAGCCACCCCTTGAAAGAATCTATGTTTCTCGTTTTTCACATTGACTGCAGTCAATGTGAAAAAACGAGAAACATGGATTATTTCAAAGGGTGATTCGACGCTGCAGTGTCCGGAGCTGGGACTATCATAATCCCAAATGTTCTTTAAATAACTCCATACCCAGCTTAGAAAAGAAATCCAACTTCAGCTCATTAATATGTACTTGTTACGGGCACTGATAGTTCAACGAACGCAGGTCGTGGGCAATTATCTCCACGCTTGTTGTTGCGTGATTTCTTATTCAATGTTTTTATCGGCATATGCCGCAATCTCCCTGGCTAAGAAGCGGTTATATGATGCTGTGTGCTCGCCCAACACCACCTTGAAGTAGGGCTGGGCAATTGATCGATTAACCTTCCGATTAATCGATTAAGGCTTTAATCGCGATCAAATTTTTTAACCGGTTAATCGGTTTTTTAATCGGTACTCAAAAGAAGTCCGTTCCCAGCCAGGTGCTATGAGCAAGGTTCAATTCTCGCGCTCGCGAAGCGTCACGTGTTCGAGGATATACATTACAGTTCTGCCGAGGCCAGACGAACAAGCCGGGCCCGCAATTGATCCCCGCGCGACCGCGAAACTTCACGTGTTGAGGATCTATTACACATCCTGCCCAGGCAAGACAAACAAGCAGAAAAACAAGCTGGGAAGCTAACAACGCCATGGTTACTTGTTCCAGTATTCGGCACGTAAAAATGGACGAGTTCACGAGTATGAAAGGCAATCTCGCTGGAAAGTTTGGGTTTAAAGTAAACTCCAGCGGTGAAGTTTTTAACTCGAAGGAAGTCCACTGCATCATCTGCAAAAAGCCGTTTTCGTACAGTGGAAGCGTAAGTTCGCTTCAGTATCGCCTACAAGCGAAGCACCCATGTAGCTGCAGCAAGGACCATCCGCCAAAACGCAGACAACAATCAACGCCTTCTCATCGAGGTTCCTTTCTCTGAAAAAGAAGAAAGCATCGCCCAAGCTCTGACTTCTTGTCTTCCTGTCGGAGAATGTGGACAAACTTCTTTGTCTTCGGAGCTGGAGCAAAAATATGCGAGTCTTTGAATCGTTGAACTATATGTATCCTCAATTCTAAATGTCCTTTGCGCCGTGTAACAGAGAGTAAAATAAGTCTTCAAAGGCAAGACGAGTTGTTGCATTCTTTTTAATATATTATTTATAAAAATTAACGCAACCGATTAATCGATTAATTAATCGATTAAAGGGTGACGATTAATCGGGTTAAAATTTTTAATCGACTCCCAGCCCTCCCTTAAGAAATGAACGACTCCACACTTGAATTTCGACGTCATCACAGTCAGATCGAGCGCAGACAAAGAGTGGGCACGAGTGCTGCGTCAGCATTTGATTGGCAGCCGTGTCTCAGTCAAATGACGCGCAGCGTCGGGCACAGGGCCAAGTATCGACTTGGTGCCATTCGAGTCTGATGACGTTTCGTGGAGAGATAGGAAGTCGTTCGGAGGCTTTGACTTTTCTAGGTGGTGTTGGCTCGGAGCGCACTAAGTTTCTAAAGCTCTCAGTGATTACTAGATGACGATGATATAAACATTGTTTATTTTCATAAAAAATGCATACGCGCCGGTTCTCTTGACTAAAGTCATTCGAGCCGGAGGGAAGAGAGGGGAAGCGGAGAAAAGGAGTCTAAGAGAAATGGAGTGGGTGAAAATATGGGTGACTAGACATACTGAGTTAGATTGGTCACTGGCGCCCCTAGTGATACAATCTTATTTGTATGAGAAATGTCTTGGTCCATTAAACGCATATGATCAAACAAGATCACATAAGAAAATATAAGAACCATGAAAAATTAAATAAGAAGTTATAAGAAACTGATAAGAAGTTTGGTTTCAGTTCTTATATAATCTTAGCATGTTTTATGTTCTTATAAGCTCTTATATGCTCTTATAAGATCTTACCTGAGCATATGTGTTGACTGGACGAAAATGTCTTATTAATAAAAGATTTTCGCTACGGACATAAGAAAGCAGAGAGTGAAGGATCTGCGTGTGGTGATCGGGAGGTTTAGTGGGGTGTGGGCTTGCAGATTCGGTGTAACTTGGAGGACGGAACTCCGGTGGCATGGAACCAAGGTAGAGGTTTAGAATAACGAGGTATGTTGAGCCGTCCCAGATGAAGTCGGTGCATGTGGCCGGCAGTAGACATTGTGAGCACATGGGACTAGGACTTGTGTCCCCTGGTGAGGTGGGCTTGTGTGGAGTTTAGCTAGCCAGACGGGAGTGACGGCTGATTTTGTTTGTAAACTGCGAAGACTGACCCAGTTCCCTTCTGGAGCACCCAGATGGAAGGAACGGGTCTTCGCAGGGAAGCAGTGGAGCCATGCGAGCCTCTCGGGCCTTCCTCGCTTCCTGTCTGAGTTTTTCTGGGTCCGGTGGGATACAACTTTTAGTTGGGACCGAAGCGTGAACGCGGGTCCCTGAGAGGGTGTGGTTGCCTATAGGAAATACCTCGTGGCCGCGTCAGCCTTCTCGTTTTCCGGGATATCAGTAAGGCCGGGGATACATGGGAGTTTGACTCGATTTTCATAGGCTCGCAGAGCCTTAGCGAGTTCCTTGATTTCGTGAATGACGCGATTGCGACGGGTTCATCACTCACTTTCGCGTACACGTATAAATAGCCCGCGCGCCTACCTTCTCCGCACAACACTTGTAGAGCCAATCACCGAAACTAACGGAGGCAGCTCAGCAAATGACGATGCTGAAACACATGTTTAGACCAAAAATATGCAGTCTGAGTTGTGACATCAAGCAATGCAAGCGTCTACGCTTGCATTGCTAATGTCACAACTGAGACTGCATATTTTTTGGTCTAAACATTTGTTTCGGCATCGTCATTTGCTGAGCTGCCTCCGTTAGTTTCGGTGATTGGCTCTACAAGTGTTGTGCGGGAAAGTAGGCGAGCAGGCTTTTTTTTTAAGTGTATCGCCTCCTTTGAAGCGGTAAAGGCGTTGACTTGGTCGCTGTGGTGATTTATATTAGAATTTAGTGCAACGCGGATGGCCAAGAACTCTGCCATCTTGGGGTTGGGTGTCAGGGGCCCCTATGTAGCTCTCTGTTGGATCTTCTGTATTTAAGTATTATGCTAATAGCGCTGACCCTGGAGGGCTCACACGCGGCATCTGTGTACATGATGAGATTTCGGGAATCCTCCTCCAAGGGAGCGCAAAGTCTTGAAGGTGTTTCTTCGCTGCGTACTGTCGACGTTGGAGGTGGTCCTGACTCTGGTCTTTTTGGGGGAGTTTGAACATTGTAACGGGGGTGTCCTTTCACGGAGGAGGTGGAGGGGCATTACTGGTGACTTGGAAAACGTTTCCCATATCTGGTGAAAAATGAAGCGTCCGACCATATGGTTCCGCGGAGACGAAGCCTCTGACTTAAGCCGGATTCTTCGGAAATTTCGCGGACTGTGTTAATTTGAGCGGCCTGATGAAAGAATGCGCTGAGAAAGCGAGAGAGAAGAGGGGACAAGAGTGCGCGGGTACGTCAGAACTCCGAGCTGTAATTCCAATGATTATTGCGTAGGCCTAAATCAAGCTGCCTTTGTCTCCACTGCACTCGTCGGGTACGTTCGATTGCGAGAGTCAAACGCCGGACACCTGCGTTCCGCATTTGAACGTGTTCGACGAGTACAGTGAATACAAAGGCTGCTTGCTTTAGGTCTACCTACTAATCATTTCATCAAGACCTCGGCGTTCTGACGTCCCCGCACGCTCTCTTCTCCTCCTCTTTCTCACTTTCTCGGCGCATTGAAAGTGTGGCGACTAAGACAATAGCACCGTGGAGCGGACCCTAGCAGAATCATTTCGCGTAGAATACGGCTGAACTGGCATAGACATCCCGTCTAGCAGACAACTTTAGTTTCTAATGAATATCAGCTTAGCTGAGCACAGCACGAAACAAAACGTTCGGGCCACACTCGCCGCTGACTTTTTTTACACGGGACTCGGAAATGGAGAATACAGATCCCCTTCATGCGATCACCGCGATCATCTTGATCCCGGGGCGTACTCGATCTGCTGGTGAGCGAAGAGCAATCTTATAGTAAGTGGAGCGAAAAATAATTCTCAAGTAGGTTCTATCAATTCCTTGAACTGATGAATGTCATCCCGTAGTGATTTTGAGGATAGTCCAGCAAACAAACCCTTTGTAAAAGCATATAAAATAATGACGGTATGTTGCCATTTTCGATTACACCTGTGGGACATACGATTGAGCCCAAGCTCCGATCAACTCATGCAGTTTGAATGGCGTGAAAGCACATACAGAGCAACGCTGGACTCAAATGAGTTCTAGAATGTCAATTTGCCATGCCTTCACTGCGGAGCGACATCGAGAAACTGGTCCACACACGTCCAAGCAAAGCCTCCTCTATACTAACAAACCCTGGCAGTTCGACGACGGAGCCATAGATTGCCCAGTCGCAGATTTGTAGCGCTAGGATCTGGTAGCACAGAGTATGAAAGAAGCCATTTTACGCGGAACCTGGACGTCAACGCACAGCTTTCGCAGAGGTGAGAACTCGAAACACACTTGTTCGATATCGGGAGAAGTGTGTTTCGGCGTCTCGTCGGAAGCGGGGCGCCAGTCACGTGGCGGTCCTCTCATTCGTTGTCTGCCGCTACAGCTTTTCCATTTCGGCGGCCGCTTCTCGTGGCTATCTGCCAGGCTTTGTCAGTTTATAGGAGGCTATGGTTGAGGACACTATGGCGCATTAGAAAGAAATCTGAGCTTGTAGGTCTTTACGATGCGACGCAACGCGGACGCTGCCGTAGGTGGCTTCAATGTTGTACGGAACGGCGTTCAAGAACGGCGTTCCTGGAATGCGTTTCTTTTAGGAGGAACTGAAGGAACGCCGCCGTTCCATTTTAGCATCGGTGGAACTGGAACGGGAACTCGTTACTTTTTTAGTGGAACGGAAAGAGTGACCGTTCCTTTTTTTCGTTCAGTGGGTAATTTTTATTATATTTTTACGAGAGAAAGTTTTGAAAGTATAAACGCTATATCTTTACGAAAATATTGCTTTTAACTCGTTAACTTCTTGGTTACTTATCTTAGGATTTATATTGTGCGGTCCTCGCTTGGTAACAGACGGTGGCTAAAGATTTGGTGGACATCAATGATTTTCTTTTTTGAGTGCCCGAGACTGCGAGTACAAAAAGCAAAACTGAGTTTCTTAACTAAGTCGCACGAAAAAAGACACAAAGAGGGACGTTTCAAACTAAGCTACGTTTTTTGCTTCCACGAATCCTCTTACACCCAGAAATCTAAGGCCGACTACAGCCATTTCTGAACTTTCACAAAAAGACCTACAGTTAAAACAAAATTACAGGTCACCAGACATTGAACGCACTTTTGTATCCCAAACATTGTTCACTTAAACGATACACAAAAATTAACCTTTATTCCTTCTCGCCTTGTTCCCCGCCTTCAAACTGAACAACCAATCTAACCTTCACAAAGAACTACTTGTAGTTTTCAAGACTGGCCTTCCAAAAGCATACCCTCTCCTTCAGTTGTTCGTATTGTGGACAGCAACA
>JAZHYW010018123.1:0-19573 GCA_037355805.1 Ixodes ricinus
TTGGTCACTACCCGTGACATTTTTCACGTCCCGTGACAATGGTGCCTTCTCGTTTGCCTAAATACTTCCCAATGAATGGCCGAACTCTCCCTATATATTGCCACGGGCGCGCTGCCTACTTGGTCAGGCTGCGCCCGCGGCATTGCATAGGAGAGTTCGGCCATTCGTTGGGAATGTCAGGCAAACGAGAGAGGCACCATTGGCCGATAGCGGTTGGGCGTGTTCCAGGCCGCGTTCACAAATTCGCCGTGTGGCCAACCGGAAGCCGCAAATAATACCCTGGCGGTGGTCGCGAGAAACGAGATTAATAAGTGCGTCGGAGTAACTCTCGGCGACTGAACATATAGTGCACGTGGTGTTTTGATCACGGCACGTAATCCGTACACCAGGCATTAAGGAACGGGCATTCGCTGTCCAAGGGTCAGAACTCCTTCCGAGCAAAATAGAGTTCGAGCGTAATATTAGCTTCTTCCACCTTTTTGTATGGTAATAATCGCAACATTACGTGCACCATATTTTCAGCCATGAAGAGTTACTGCATTTACTCTTACGCACTTATTAAAAGTGCTTCTCGCTGCCACCGCTGGGGGTTATTTCGGCTTCTGGTTGGCCAAGAGAACATGTCCAGCCACTGATCTCTACTAAAGGGGCTGGATGGCGCATAGCTGCTCTCCGAGTCGGGCGCAAGTGAAGCCACCGGAAGTTCGATGCTTGTCCCGGAAGTTGGGCGTGCGCTGGCCTTCCTAGTGCATTCTGTCGATATTTTGGACCAGGCTTTTGTCTCTTTGATTGGGTTTTAATACTCCCCTTCTGGAATAAATCCCGAGAATGAGGCGTTTGAACTTGGGACATATTCACACTTGATAAACTAGAATCACAAAATATTTACTTTGAATGGCTTCCTTGATACTTCTCGAGTCCGCATGCGTTCTTACTGCGCAACAAGCTGGCTCTTTTGAGGGAACACGCGAAAATTCAGCGCCCTCGACGCTTTTCGAACCAGCACTCGGAAGGGTTACAAAGCCTGCCAAGCGCTCACTTCCGGGACAAGCGGCTTACCTGCGGCGGCTTCATACCTGTTTGCTCAATGCGCCATCAGCCCCTCTAGTGGAGATCAGTGTGTCCAGCCCTCTATCTGCGTCTGCTGCACGCCCTGCAGCTCTGACCGCTTCTCCCATTGACCAAACTCTATATACGGCTCGGACTTGTGGGTGCTATCTCCTGCGGTTGGCGGTGTAAATTTGACTTTCTCAGAGACTGCTCGACTGCAGTTGACGGAGCGTGCTGAAAACAGAACAATTGGAGCGCAGCAGCGCCGAGTAGAACCCCGAAGCCAGCTCGCGCCAAAAGAGTACCAACACTGGGGACTACATCAACCCGTTAAAGCAAGGAAGGCAGTATTTCTTCTTTCTTTTTTTGTCATTGTTTCTTTTCTTCTTTTTTTTTTGGGGGGGGGGGGGGGGAGTTCGGAGCGCGCTCGTTTTACGGAGCAGAGAGCCGCTGTATGTCTGTGGACACGTGAACGTTTTTTTGCCCCCGCCGGAGGCAACACAGGGGCACTCGAGGAAGAGATTCGGCAGGCGCTGGCATCCAATCAGCGAGGAGACGAAAGCTGCGTCAGCGTTCGACTGGCAGTCGGCCTGCCGACTCTCGTTGCTGCCACCGGACCGGATATGCTAAAACGCCAGCAATAAACACATTCTGTGCTTAAAAAAAAAATATATATATATATATATATATATATATATATATATATATATATATTATATTTTATAGCTTGCTCTCACTGATCACCAATACTAGACAGATTTAAATGAATACTCATTATATACATTTCTTGATCTCCTTATACAATATATTTAGTCATTTATGCGCCATAATCTTATTTCTTATAAAATGTTTAAAACTGTCTACATATTACGCGGCAGTTTCAAAGTGCGTTTGACGTGTCTAGTTTTTATCTAGATATGCCACGAACCTTTGGCGAACCTGAGATTCGAAGATTGAACCAAGGGGTTCGAAAGGTTCGCAAAGTTTAGAAATATTGGGACTTGTTACATAAAAAATCGACGATTTTCGAACTTATAAATTCTTGGCGCTGATACCATCGATTGTTTTCAACCTTCTGAGTTCTTCGCGCTATAAAGTTACACATTTTCGAACTTTCGGATTTATTACGCTGAGAAATTCGATGAGTTTCGACCTTTCGACTCTGTTAGGTTCAAACGTTCGACGAATTTCGAACATCTGAACTAAAGTTCGACGAAGTTCGAACCAAGTTCGACCCCCCCCCCCCCCAGGCTCAGGGCTACAAATATAAATAACACAAAATATTGCCAATCTATGAAGTGGTGAAAATTGGGCGCTTTGATACTTTAGAGTTAGACCTGTGTTACGGATAAAAAAAAACAGGGCGCGGGATGGCCAAAAAAAAACACTCTGTCGTTTAAGGCTCGTCTAATTATGAGGCGCAGGAGAAAACCAGCATACTGCGTTAAGTCCTTATTTTGAACTCTTTTTGTCCATCGAAAAGCATGCAGGAAGCGCCTCAGCACACACCTCGTATCGCTGCGCCGGAAAGTTCTTCCGCGGCATAAAGGTCGTCTGCTTTCAACGCCGTCACCATGGCAACGAACGCCTAATGATCTTTTCGGACAGCGCGTGTATCACAGGAACGAGTTAACAGACCGCGTTCCGAAAATCGTCGTTTGTTGCAATGGTTGCGGCGATGAAAGCAGACGGCCTTTATGCTGCGGAAGAACACTGCGGCGCAGCGATACGAGGTGCGTGCTGAGGCCCTTAGGCCCTTTCCGCATGCTTTCCAATGGGGCGAATGCGAACAATAAGAGTTCGAAATAAAGATTCAACGCAGAAGGCGGGTTTTCTCGAGCGCCTCATAATCTGACAAGCCTTACACGAAAAAGATGTTTTTAGACCTGAGTTTGTAGATAGTTGTTTTAAACAACATATGTCTAAACTATCAATGTGGTGAACATTCTACTTCTAGCCTATGGTGCCCCAAACAAATCGCTTTTAAAGCGTGGAATGATCACTTTGGTCTGGCCTCGGCCTCGTACATTTTACAGCGTTAGCTGTTATGGGCTCTTTCCACCAAAGGGCGATTCTCACCGTTGTAGTTGTTCGCGTCATAGGGAGTCCGTCATCGATGTTGCCAAATCCTTAAAAAAAAATCGCCCGCCTCCAGTGGCAATCGAAATTGGGTTTCCTCTGTGTGCGAAACGGAGGCGTTACCATTGAGCTACGCCACAGCGTTAACAACCCGCATTATACTTGTTTCCTTTTTCTCTCTTTTTGTAGTATACAATGCCCACTACACGCGCTCTCTGAATAAAAAAAATAGCCGCTAACAAAATGCCGTCGTAGTACTGTCAGTGCCAAAAGCTCGTGCAGGAAGACGGGCTTTCACGCGCTTCGGAAGAAGAAAGAAACAAAAGCGTTCGGAACAAAATGGTCCGATTTCTATTTTTGTTCCAACCGCTTTTGACCATGCATACAACGCTTTACAAACGCGACGCCGATGCCCAACGACTTCGCCGTGACGTGCCACTCGAAGCTATCACTGTGACTTTACTGTGGATTAACACGGGACTGCTCAATTTTTTCCTTCGGCGTCCTCACAAAGCTTCTACCGTAGGTTGCCCCCAGGTAACCCGTGGGCACGGTGCCCGTAAGCCAACGGATCCCTGATCCATTGGCTCACTTTGATCTGCAGGCTCGAAATTCAACCGAGGCGCTTCGCTAGGGAGTCCTTCCTTGCCCCGACTTCTTCGAGTAAGCGGCTGGTAGAGAAAGGCGCGCCAATGAGCTCCAGCGAACGATGGATCCGCGCTTACTTCATTATCATAAGTAACCGACTGCATTTTTAGAGCGGCTAATATCTTCATTAATCGAAGAAGAAATGTTCCGACAGTGCAAGTATGGTTAGTCCTATGACAGTCGGTCGTGACCTGATCCGCTGTATTTTCGGTCCCCTATTTTAGTCTGGTGGCGTTCTCCTCAACCTTGAGTGGTGTCGGGGATGCTGTGCATGTGTCCAATGTTTTCTCCGTCTTACGGGTCACCCGCCAAAAATAAACGCCCGGAAACTCGAAAACCTTTCAGAAAGCCTGGATGCCTTTGTGTTGTTGTCGTTGTCCCGTATATTTAGTTGTTTTTTGCCAGCATTGTATTTAGGCGACCTTTGATAGAATGGCTACTAGTTCGCAAAGTAGTATAGGTACCTTCATCTGACGGCCTCGGGGCTTTTTGACGAACCGTTCAACCAGTTCGACGCTTGTTTCATAGGTAACAACAAATACCGAATAATACAGGTAGTACCGTCAATACCACAGCACTGAGAAGGAGGCAGTATATATACTAACGGAATAAAAAAAGATGAGAAACGTTTAGTAGTAAAAAACATATCACGATTTTTCAGATGATTTTATGAAAACTTAGTTTGGAACTGCGGAATTTGATCTCCGTTCCTGAGATTCAAACACTTCGTACTTAAAATAAAAACATTTGAACTTTTTTGAACTTGTATCTCAATAAAACGGAAATATTCAAATTTTTCGACCTAGAATATTAAAGAAATTTGAAATGTACAAAGTTTTTGAACGAACTCTAAAAAATTTTCGAAATATTCAAACTCGAACTTTCAGAAACTTTGACATATTCGAATAATTTGAATTCGAACCTACGCGGGATTCTAAAGTTGGAAAATTTTAAAATTCGTGCCTTAGCGAGGTTCGAAAATTTTGTAGCTTTTGAACTCGAACTTGGGAAATTCGCGACATCCCTATTTTTATCCTTCTGAGCCAACATTTCTAGTCCGAGCTCGATGCTTACGATTAAATTCGTCCGAGGGCCTTTCAGTTAAATTACTTTATTTTCCTTAGGACCAATCTTTACTCAAATTTCCTTCTATTTGTTTGTTTCCAGACTCTCGGAGGCATGCTCAGCATGTCCTATGCCATTACTCAAATTTGGTTGGTTTTAACCATCCGTGGTTCGTTGGCATCTCCCAATTTTATTGTAAATGGGTTATAATTAGGGTTCCGTGTTTTTGGTATATACCGATAAACACGAAAAATTAATCCCCGATGCAGCTTTCTGTGAATCGGTGGAAACCGAAAAATCCATATTTAAACTGTTTTTGTAAAACATAAAAAAGCCAGCTTTACGGAAAGAAATTTTCTACCTTGCTTTTTTTTTCCCCTCGTTGTCCCGGAACAGAGTTGCACTGAACTGTCCTTGGAGTTGTTCATTTCTATCGAAACCACATTCGTTGCCCTGTTCCCTTTTTCTTATATTTCCCAGCCTTACATGGAGAAAATATTATAATTTATAACTTACAAATTATAATATGTTCACCATTAATTATACAGTCGCTTTACAACACAAGACCGATAAACACCGATTTATCTCCGGCATTGACATTAGACACCGAAAAACGCAGATTCATAGGAAAAAATGAACACCGATAAATAAGCCCCGAATTCGAAGAAATATAAATATTGAAAACACGAAACCCTTTTATGATTAACTGGATTAAACACAGCGGGGACCAATGGAAAACTTCCCCCTCCCCCTTCTTACCCCCAGGGCTCCCCATTTTCTTGATTCCCGTTACTCATCCCCAAAATGTGCGCTGCCTGGAGCACGTCTTTGACTGGTGTGTTTGTCGTCCTGTCCCGTCCATGATCAGAAGTGGCCCTTAAGCGACAAATGACGTCACATGAGTCGGCGTGTCAAGGTGTCGGACGCCGCGATACTGGCGGTTGCTTGTGGAAATGCTGGCGGAAAAGGCGAACGGTTGCGAGGGTCGCGGCGTCTCATCTCGTGTGGTTTTCGCTGACGTAGAAATCAGTGTTGCGGAATGGGCACCCTCATTCCATTTAAATTCCATTCCGGGAGAATCAGAGCTTCCAACAATTTCATTCCTTTCAGCTCCTCGGAATGAGAACACTCGACTCGGCCCATTCCTGGAATGGCTGAACTACACCATTCCATTCCTTTAATTCCTAAACGTGAAAAAAAAATGGCAATTGACAGCAACATTATATTACTAAAATTAAAAAATAAAGCTGTTGACGTTGTCAAACGTGGAGTCGACTGCAAAAGTATGATAAAGCTTTCTCAAAAGCATTCATTTTATTAAGCCAAACGGCGGTCTCACAGGCGCTTCGTGACACTTGATGTCACTACAGACATCGATCGTGCGATCAAGCGTAAATGGCTTGCGAGTCGCAATAAACGCCAAAATTAAAGCCATCAATTTTCTTCGCAAACGGCCCGTACACCCTCGACAGATGGTTAGCGTGTTGTGTATATGTTGAGCCTTAAATATGTCTAGTTCGTGAGTGGCACAAGAAGGAGCTGTCTTGCTCTCTGCTTCGAATGCTTGCACAACAGCACCGCTAGTGCGCTGTTAGAAGCGACGCCGCGTATACCCGCCCCAAATCTCCATACAGTGTTTCAAGAACAGAAAACCGCTAAAGTGCAATCGGTATGCGGCGCCAACACAAGGGAGCAAGGGAGTGTAGCAGCATATTATAGAACCTGCCTTAAAACGTGAATTTTTACGGTCGGTGTACGATTCTTGCAATTTCTTAACATATTTAATCCAATTCTTTATTTGTGTTCCACGCAAAGACTATAGAAAATCGGCTGGATTAAAAGCAGGGAGTCCAACCGGTCATTTTTCCCGTTCGATTCGGGTTCAGTCGCATTGAATTTTGCTCCGGTTCGGTTTTGGTTCGGTGATGCTTTTGAAATAGCGGTTCGGTTACCGGTTTCACCAAGCGCGAACCAGTTTAAACCGGTTCTTAAAAAAGAATGTTCACAGCTGCCAGTCGCCAAGAAGACGTTAAACACGGCGTAATCTGCATTAAAAATGGTCATCAGAAGCCGTGTTGAGGAAACGAGGATAGCAAACAAATGTATGCCCTATTTCCTTTTGTGATCTCAAATTTTTCACGCAAACACCGTCCAATGAAAATTACGTGGTTATGCAGGTACTTGGAAACAGTATCAAAGAGTAGTCACATGTGAAGTCAATCAGCCAGCACGCGCAGTGACATCGTGATGGTAGCACGCCCCATACTCGCAAACTACCTCAAAAAACAAATTAGTCGAAGAGTGTTTACACAGCAGGAGTTTAGTCTGCCAGTGGCAGCATTGTTACCCACTGTATGAGAAATTTATCCGGTGTATAATACAACTGCTAGCTTAGGGTCTTTAACGGATATCACGCAGTACACGACCACACACCGGTACGATCCTCATCCAGATGAAGACGTCACCCACACCGCACGCCCGAACGGCTTGCTCGAACGACTGAGTTGAAGAGGAGAAAGATAGCAAAGGCCAATCGAAAGACGATTAAAACAAAAAGGATAAACCTGTACAACGGGCGACTTGCTATTTCTAGAAAGAGCACTCACGCACGCACACACACACGCACGCACACGCACACAGATACATACATACACAATTACTTCAAGCAGTGTCCAGGGCTCTTGGCGACTGGCGTTCCGGCGACCGGTGCCCCAGTGTCGCGCTCGTCGCGGCTTCGCCTCTTGGTGTCTCCAGATTTTGCCACCGCGGAACAAACGTACCCACAGCCATAAACTTCTGTTTTTATTTTCACGTCTATATTTCTTTTATATTTCCTTTAGGAATATTGCTTAGAAGCAAGAATATAACACACACAGGCACAAAAGAATAGATCTTTAGCCTCTCGGCATAATAAGTAATACTCCATTTCACTTTACGACGTACAGCGATGGACTCTACAAGCTACACGGGCTAATCCGTAGTTCGTAGCTTGTCTCGTGACTTCGCGCTCCCCGTGTCGCTTCGCCCAACCGGAAGGACACGTGATGCCCTCCGAGCTATGAATTGGCTCCGGTGGTTCGCAGCGTCCTTTGAGGTCCATCGTAAGGTGAATTAAAATATACAAGTGTACGCCTCCACGCCGACGCCAATCCGTGCTGTACATAGACGTGAAATATACTTATTGTTGCATTATTATCGAGCTGTCCCCATGTCGCTGCTGTTTGTTTTGTCAAAAGTGAGCCGCTGACGCCACCGTCATGAATACCTAATTGACTTTGCGCCGCCATCAGGAAGAAGGCGCAGCTCCCATTGCATTACGCCGAACCGTTTCCAATGAATCGGTAACCGCCACATGAGATTAAGGTTCCGTTCCAGTTAGGGTTCAATATCAAATGCTTAATTTCGGTTGGAGTTTTTGTTTCAGTTAAGAAAAAATAACGGTTTTATCCGGTTTTCAGCTCGGTTTGACACTCTGGTTAAAAGCTACATGCTAATCACGCATTATTACAAAGAGCGGCTTTGTCGCGTCTCGCGGCGCCAGGAACGACACCTTGTTCGCCTACAACGGTTTAGTTTTGGTTGCTTCACTGAGGACGCGCCATTTTCATCCTCGAAGGAGCGCAAGCTGCAGTGAAGACAATGACCTTCAGTGCAATTATGCTGTTTCAAGAGCCATCGCTAACGAATAAAGAAGTATTATGAAATTGCGTCATCAGCTTCTAGGCCCTCGATGGAAATCGACACAGCTCGCATAAGGACCGAGCCCATTCCATTCCCACTCCATTCCAGGCAAAAGGCGTCTAATCCCATTCCCATTCCATTTCCCGAGCGCTGCCGCCATTCCATTGCTATTCAATTACATTCCGAGGTTGCAAAAGGATTCCGGAATCATTTCAATAGACCATGTTGCTGATATAACCCAAGCCACGGCCTGACTGGAAGCGCGCGCTCTCTTTCTCTAGCGTACGCCTTTACTGTGCATATTCGGCGAGCAGTACGCGCACGCGTCGCGGCGAGCGGCAATACGCGTGGCGAGCGTTCGCTGTTTCACTTCATCTGTGAGCGAAGCCGCTAGAAGCGCGAGACCAGCGCTTTTTGCGTCTGTCTGTCCAGCTCTGAGCGCTCGAGCAAAGCCTGAAGTGCACGGAGCTTGTCGTGCTCGCGCTTCGAAGCTGTTGCGCTTCGCTCGCGCATAAGGTAAGTCGAAGCATAACAGCCGGCGTCGAGCCACGGTGAGCAGGCAGGATATGACGTCGCGTGCATTCAGTCAAACCATTTGCTATATAACCCAAGCGACGGCCGGACTGAAGCGCGCGCTCGCTTGCTGTTCTTACGGCCTTTGCAATTGGGACAGTCACCACCTCCGCCGCAATTCGCGTGTGGACGAAGACACTCTAACCCCTGGGCTACCCTTTGCCGTTTGCACAAAGCGCGTCTGACAGTGTATCTCGCCGCTGTCGCAACTTGCGGCTGAAGTTTTATAGCCTTTGACACCTGATCTTTACGTTTAGACACTCAGCAACTATCTAATCCGCTTCGATGAGCCCAAAATGGTGATTATTTGACGCACATCTCCGAGAGATTCAGGAGTAAAAAGTAGTAAGTAGAGACAGCGAATGCAATTGCGGAAAAACTATACTCGTCTTTACCTCCAGGACTTCTGTTGCAACTCAAGAACAGGAGGAGACGGACCCCTTCTACGTGGAGGAACTTTATATGATAAATAATTCGTACACTCTCGTGAAATGTAAGCAGGCCCAATCTATCTGTTGCCGTGGTCTGCATCATCAATTCATAGGCCGCACATGAAGTCGGTCAGCTGCTCTAGACGAGGGTGTAGTAGTCTGTACAAGTTTCGCACAGTGCATATTACAGCCTAAAGTGCTTCCTCGAGGGCTTGTGCACTTATCGAGCTGATTTTTCGTTTCTGTCCGTGACCGTCTTTGCATGGTGAATCAGAAGTATTCTGAGGAACTTGTTGCAAAATAAACCAACCAAGCGCTTTGAGTGACTGTTGTCAATGCCCTCTGGGCAACTTAGGATTGGCGCGCCTTTAAGATAGGGTGCAATGAGTAGTTGCAAAACTTCGTGCACATTTGTACGCAATAGGTGCTTAACAGCCTTTAAAAAAAAAAACAAAAATGTTGTTCAGAAGTGCGAGGAACCTAGGATTTGGATAATGAAGTCCGCTTTTATCCTGGCCGTGGAGTAAGACGAACAGAGGATCACCTCTGTTACTCGTAGTCAACAGCATAACACAGGCGTCGCACAATAAACCGTTGCCAAAACAACAACCTACGCAAGCTCGAACACCAGCGCAAAGCAGCTCGAAGGGACTCTCCGAGTGGGGTAAAGTGGGGTGAGGTGGTTACGCCCCTGGCGGCAAGCAAGCGAACTACATACGGAGAAAAAATCCCATTGACAGTTGTTAAAAATTGACATTTTAACTCCTCTTTTTTGTATATGATTTTCATCTTCCCTCTTTCTATCCTTTTTCCCCAACAACCAGGTAGCGACTTGCCCATTAATTGAGGCCCACACATCTCCTGGTTTCCCCCTTTCTCGACACCTCATAATAAACAAACAACAAACTGGGCGATTGCAAAGGCCGTAAGAAGAGAAAGAGAGCGCGCGCTTCCAGTCTGGCCGTGCCCAAGCATCGAGAAGAATGCAAGGATTGGTGTTCCACGCGATACACGCGCACGCCTTCCCCGTATAAAAGATTCGAAGTAAATAACCAAAATAAAGCGTTGACGAACGCGCGTGCAAGATGCCATTTGTTATAGGTATTTGCTTTAGAAAAATTACTACTGCTGACGCCAGCACGTGCGGCACGTGGAACACCAATCCCTGCATTCTCCTTGATGCTTGGGTAATATGCTTGGTATAAATATCCAACCTTCGAAAATAAAATTAGCAACGCGAACTTGAGGCCATATTTTCTGTCAGGCTATGCTCGTATACTGTAGAATTCTCCGTTCATCCAGTATACCTTCGGTGCCAAAAACTTTCACATTCGAAAAAAAAAAACGAATATAACTCAGTCAACGGCGGTCGAGTGTAGAAACGGAATTAACAAAAGGCAAGAAAGAAATGGCCGGAGCCAGGCACCACAACCGAAGCTTCTCTCACGCAGCGGCAGTTAGCAATTTGATGTGGTCTTACGAATCCGGTCGTGATGACCTCTCGTGACGCGAGAGCCGCAAGAAACGAATGCAAAATCGTGAGTCCGCGTGGGCGACGGCGATGGCGTCCTCCAACAAAGAAGCGAAACGAAAAGGGCCAAGCAAGAGAAAGCGTACGTGTAGTATAGTAGTAGATTCCCGGCGCTCGAATGGCGCGGCGGCGACGCCATACATAAAATCCCAAACCGGCCCTATAATATACGAGCAAGTCTGGCACGCCATTCATAAAGGCGTGTGAGCTCCTGCAGCGAGTCGCGAGTTCGGGCAACGCGCATTCTCATGCGCACGCGATTTCCAAATCACGCCATTTTCTGTCCGTTCAACCGCAGTACGCACACGCAAAAGACCACATGACTCCGGAGTAGATCTGATCTTGCCCGCCCTCTTCCAAACCCTTTGGTTTTGTGTAAATTATGGTAAGCCACTGATTGCTTTTTGCTGCTGTTCCGAGGGCTACCGGATCGGTACACACTTTGCTATTGTCACTACCAAAGACAATAAAGAAATGATGCCTGTGTGTATAGGGCCGCCATTATGAAAAAAGGTAAAAAAGGGATGCAATGCGCAGTTATGTTAGTCACCGGACATAAGACTCGCCCTGCGGGGTTGAAGGGACCAATAGGGGCTAAGAGTTGTATAAGGTGATGATGGAAATAAAGGTTTCACGTGCGGGAACGAAAAAAAAGGCATTGATACAATAGAGACGACAATATGTATCCTTTCACTGACCCAATAAAGACGCAGTCTCTAGTAAGACAAAAGAAATTCGGAAAAGTGGCAGCTTTTTTCTTCACTAACTTTTTGAACATTCTGCGAGTACTTTAAGAAATTTCTTCATTTTGGAATAGCAAATGTTTTCTACAGGTGAAATAAATTTGTTCTTCGCCTTTGACTTGATTCACACACAATCTACTATCGCTTATCATAAAAAAGTCTAAGTATACAATAGTTAATTATAGTAAAATAAATTAACTATGGCGGGCTACCAGTACGCCTATATAGTACAGAGTGCAGCAGGTTTCTTCTTACAGATTCCTAGGACAGATTCCTAGGTGTTCTTTTTGAATAAAATGTGCTCTGTAAAAGTCATATTACTAATATTTGTTCAAAACTTGCGTATGGATGCTGCACTTTATTAAAGGCGTGCGAAAATTTTGATTTATCCACTATGAGTATTCTTTATTTTGCTCTTGTCCACAGTCACCTGGCCTGTTGTATAGTGTTCTAAGGAAGTACATTTATGCTACATACCTAGATCCTAGATACAATTGGTCGATTACAGAAACAGGCACTAAGAGCTATAACATTTACAAGACTAACCGACTCAAGCAGACCTTAAAAACAATCAATACACGTGTTACCTGTAAGTCATCTTGCATAAAGGTCAGTGACCGTTACGTCGTAAAGTGATCCGTTATATTCGCGGCTTTCAACTTACTGTCCTAGGGTAAGAAACGAAACGCAAGACTGTTATGGAAGCGTTTATTGTTGCCGCGAGTCACACGTACTTTGGTGACCTTGACCAACTGCTGGCTCTCGAAACTCTCGTCAAACTTCTTGCCTCGTTTCTATAGACATTTTCCCTATTGGAGGCGCTATCTTGAGTTTCGTTACTTCCAGTTTGGGCGATAACATTGTTTTCCCGTCGCCACGAAAAGAGATACATTTAAAATATAACCGTAACCGTCACCCATTCTCGTTTTGCTTCCCCTCTATTTTTTTACTATTTGCAAATTGAATTTTTTTTTTTGTCGTCGTTTATACCGGATATTTCTAGCAGGTGGTTCGGGACAAGAGTAAACGGAAAAGGTCTATAGAAAATTCGTCCGCCACGCTGAAAACCCTTTCAATTCAGGCGCTCACGGATGACTGACGCACTGCATTCTGTGCTTCTTGCGAACGATGGAAAAGTTCTCAGCCCTGGAGAAAGCGCAAATCTTCGTTGTTACGGTCGGAGTTTGAGGCTGCTAAAATCGCAAAGCTGTAAAAGTTGTCATGCAGGTAATCAAACCTGGAAAAATATCAACGTATGTAAGTCTAAACATATTTCAACCGGCTTCTATGGCTAAACGGTGGTACAGAAAAATAGCAATTCAATTATGGATTATGTTTTTATATTGATATTTCATTACCTCTGAACAGATATCGAGCCTTGGTTGAGACGTCGGTGTATAAAAGGATGAAGATGTTTGCATACAAAACAAACGAAAATATCAGGGGATCCTTCAGAAACCAGAAATAGAATATCGATTAAAAAAAGGAAATGTAGACGCCCGTATGCGGTGACCGGACGGAAGCTCATCGGACAAAAGCTCACCTATTTTTTGGCGGACTCGCACAAAATCTCTCATTCTTTGGCAAACCCGGATAGAAACTCACTTTATATAAGTTTTTTTTTTTTTTTTTTTTATAACCTTGGCAAAATTATTTTCGGCTTAAAATGGACTGTGTAAAACTCTGGGCTAAATAGGGTCACTTAAAAGACACATGCAAAGGAAAAAAAAACTTTTTTTTAAACAGGTTAGATGGAAAAAGAATATTATAAAACGAATTTACAACGAAGAAAAAAAAGTTTTGAACTCTATTTACGGCGCAAAACGAATTTGTAGTTGGCGCCGCGGGAGCCGCCGCTGGTCACGTGGTAGGCCCGCGCGCCGCCGCGCTGCGTCGCCGCTGCCGCAAAGTCACGCCGGCGCCGCACGCTGAGCGTTGTGCGATGCCGCTTCAACGCGTTTCTCCACGCCGCCGTCGCCGCCGCCGCACAAGCTCGTCTGCTTCGGGGCGCCGCCGCCGGCATCTGACCGGCAGGCACTGATCTCTATTTTAGTAGGCTGGATTGTGGATCGGGAGCCCGTCGGTGTCGCCACCGGCGGCCATTGCTTGACACCAGGCAATACTGGCAAGTCTATGGGAGAAACGCAAAAAAATAAGAATACTGAAGCATGCAGCTGTGCTCGGAGGCAAGTATTTTATGGTGTGCTGCGATCTTTATGTCAGGGTTCGTTTGGAGATCGAATCGGTATTTGTCAAACGTTCAGACTTTTAATCGGCGTTCGAACGTTTGACAAATACCGATTCGATCTCAATCTGCGCGCAGCATGCTTCAGTATTCTTATTTTTTGCGTTTCCCATAGACTTGCGTAGCGGTGCCTGGTGAACAGCAATGGCTGCGGTGCCGAATTCAATCCCGCAATCCAGCCCTCTCATAGGATCTCGGTGCCGAGTCGGAACGTGCCGGCGGCGGCCGCCCCGAAACTGAAGACCGAAGAGAAATACTGTGCGGCTGCGCGACGCTGTGATGGCGGCCTTCAGCGTGCCGGCATGACGCTGCGGTACCAGCGGGCCTACGCTGACCAGCGTACCGGCATAACTACAAATTCGTTTTGCATAGAGTTCAAACTTTTTTTCTTCATTATAAATTCGTTACCTGTATTTAAAATCTAACCTGTTTAAAAAAGTTTTTTCCTTTGCATGTGTTTTAAGTGACCTATTTAGCAGAGTTGCACAGTCCATTTAAGCCGAGAATAATTTGCCAAGTGCTTATATAAGGTAATGGCTTTTGTGTGAACTCCGTCTACATTTCCTTTTTTTAATCGATATTCAATTTCTGGTTTCTGAAGGATCCCCTGATATTTTTCGTTTGTACTGTATGCAAACATCTTCATCGCTGCACTCACCGACGACAACCAAGGCTCGATATCTGTTCAGGAAGTAATGAAATGTCAATAAAGCAATCATAATTAATTGCTTTTCACAATACTACAACAACCGGTAGATTTTTACATGCGTTGTGTACTAACGAGACTGCTCTCCAGGAGCTGAAAACCGCCAAATACGAATGCGATGCGTCAATCTAGACCTTTTCCGTTACTCTTGTCCCGAACCACCTGCCATCGGCAAAATTCAATTGCAAATAAATAGAGGAAATAAAACAGGGGAAATAGGCAATTGCAGTACTGTATTCTCTTTCTGGCGACACAACAAAACAATCGCCCAAGCTAAGAGTAGGCGTGCGCTATATGAGGAAATGTCTAAACAGTATGGCAAGTTTCGAAACCAGTGTCAAGGTAAGCTACGTGAACTCGCGGCAACAATAAAACGCTTCCATAACAGTCTTGCGTTTCGTTTCTTACCCTAGGGCAATGAGCCCTTATTGGTCACTTTACGACGTAATAAAGCGACACTTGCAGGCTAACATGTATTGATTGTTTTAAGGTCTGCTTGAGAATCGGTGAATGCTGTAAAATGTTATAGCTCTTAGTGCCTGTTTCTATGTCTGACAATTGTATCTAGGATCTAGGTATGTAAATAAATGTATACATAGAACATATACAACAGGCTGAACAAAAATAAAGAATACTCATAGTGAATGGTAAGTGTTGCCTGCTGTAAGTGCATGTATCCTGCATAGTTTTGAACAAGTAATGACTTGCAAGGCATTTTATTCAAAAAGTACCTAGGAATCCTAGGAATCTGTAAATTCTATAGGCATACTGTACTGTATATGTTAATTTCTTTACTATAATTAACTATTGTATACTTAGACTTTTATGATAAGCGATAATTAGGTGTGTGAATCAGTCAACAAATTTATTTCACCTGTAGAAAACATTTGCTATTCCCAAAATGAAATTTCTTAGAAACTCATAGAAGACGACCTTCAAAGAGATTAATTGAAAAGAAACATACTCAATTTCTCGTCTCTATTATATCAATGCCTTTTTAATAATTCCATCATCTGCCTATAACTCTTAGCTATTATTATACACAGGCAATCTTATGTCCATTGTCTCTTTATAACTGCGCATTGCATCCCCTTTTACCCGCAATAGCAGCCCTATACACGGAGGCATCATTTCTTATTGTCTTTGTAGTGACCTTGCCCTCGAAAAGTGTCAGTGACTTACCATAATTTACACCCAAAGACAAAGTTTGGAGAGCGAGCCGTCCGGTCTCGAAGTCATGTGGTCTTTGCACCAACCGTTGAAACGAATGGTGATTTTGGAAATCACGTGTGCATAGTGCGCGTTACTTAGCGACTCCTTTGCAGAGCTCACGCGCCTATGAATGGCGTGCCAGACTGCTCGTATTAGGGCCGGAACTAGATTTTATGTATGGCGTCGCCGCCGCCATTCAGCATACTATACCCGTGTATTGAGACGCCATCGCCGTCGCCCCTTGAACTCCTGCATTCGTTGACTCTCGCGCGTCACAGGCACGGCATTCGTGGAACCGCATCAGAATTGCTGGCTACGCCTGAAACGCCTTCCGGCCATTTCTTTGCCAGACGCCGCCGGTGACTGGTTTCAGTAGTTTTGGCTTTGGCGTATGACGGAGAATTCACGGTATACGGCCTGACGCTAATGGCCTCAAATTCGCGTTGCTAATTTATTTTTCAGGTGGATATTACCAGAGCGTAACCTTAATCAGAATGCGGGGATATTGTTCCGGCCGCTGGCATCAGCAATGGCGTAAATTGCCTATAACAAATGGCGTACTACGCGCTGGTGGCCGCTTCGAATGCTGGAAGACGTGCGCTGTCATCGACGCTAATCTGCATTCTTCTCGATGCCCAGGCGCAGACTGGAAGCGCGCGCTCTCTTTCTCTTCTTACGGCCTGTATCTTGTTTGTTTGGCAATAGTGATGAAGGGGAAACCATTTCAGTGAGTCTCACACAATTGTAAGAGATAGAAAGGAGGAAGACAATCATATACAAGAGGAGATATGTCAATTTACAACAACTATCAATGCTCCCGTATATGCAGCGCAGCCACTTCGCACTTTACCCCACTCGGAGAGTCCCTTCGAGCTGCTGCGCTGGTGTTCGAGCTTGGTAGGTTGTTTTGGCAACGGTTTATTGTGGTTTGTGTTATGCTGTTATTTGGTAACGGAAGTGATCCTCGTCTTATCACGGCGGCTGCCAGAACAAACGGACTTCATTATCCAAATCGTTTCCTCGCACTTCTGAACAACATTTTTTGATTTTTTTAGGCTGTTAAGCACTTATTACCTGAAGTAATGCAAGGGAACTACTGCAACTGCCTCATTACCCACAATATCTAAGTTGCCCGGAGAACATTGACAACAGTACTCAAACATGGTGGTTTATTTTGCAACAGAGACCCTCAGAATACTTCTGATTCGCAATGCAAAGACGTCTGACAGAAACGAAAATCAGCTGGATATACTGCAAGCCCTCGAGCTCTTTGGGCTGTAGCCTTTAATGCAAAACTGTACGAACTACTACGCCTCGTCTGTGACCGGCCTATTATATATAGTGATAGAACCACGTAACTGGAGTAGGCCTGCCTTCACGCTGAAATATTTATCGTTCCTCCGCATAGAGGTCCATCTCATTCTTTAATTTAACCGTCCTGGAGAGGTAAAGACGAGTATAATTTACTTCCGCAATTGCGACTAACAGCTACTTTACACTTTCCTGGAATCTCTCGGAAGATAACCGCGTCAAATAGCCATTTGGAAATGGCTCAAGTAGTGCTAAACGTAAAGATCAGGTGTCAAAACCGCAAGTTGCGACAGCAACGCTCTGCGACGCGCTTTATTACTGAAACTGGCAAAAGACCTTCAAAGGCTCTTGCCCTGTTATCGCGTGGCGAGCAACAAAGGCCATGGAAAGAAGAAGAGCGCTGTCAATATAGCAAATTATATAACAGAAATGTCTACATGGGTGCACGTGACGTCATATCACTCCTCCTTTCTATTACCTATGATACTCTCATTTTACCTTATGTACAACGAAAACAAAGCTCAACCGCGGCGCAGCTGTGCCTTCAGGCTGCGGCGCGGCGGGCAGAAACGCAGGCGCTGTCTCCTTCTGCTTTGGCTCGCTCGCGAAGTATAATGAAGCTGTGCTCACTCGTTTCCGCTCGCTCGCGTGCTCGTGCTGCTCGCGAAGATATGCGCAGTAAGGGGAAGCTACGCTCGAAGGCGGAAATACCAGAAAGTCGAAACCTATGTATTGGGGCTGATTCCGGAATCGGCTCCCATGGCAATGGGAGACGGCGGCCTCTCATGTAAATGAGATGAATGGGATAAATGGAGATGGAATGGAGATGAACTCGGTCTATGCGAGCTGTGTCGATTTCATCGGGCGAAACACTCAATTAGTATATTCGTTAATGATAATGCTGAAACAGCATAATTGCGCTGAAGGTCATTGTCTCGCGGCTTGCGCTCCTTCGAGGATAATGGCGTCATAATTGAAACAGCAAAACTAAACCGGTGTAGGCAGGCTGGAAACAATGGTATTTACCTGGTATGCATTAGCGGCTGAAAACTGGGTAAAACCGTTATTTTCTTAATGGCGCTGGCAGAATGGCGTATGTGAATTTGTGGAACGGAGACGCTAATCCTCTGTGGCGGTTACCGGCCTTCGTAAAGGACATTTTCAATGCAATGGAAACTTACTTCTTCTGATAGCGGCACCAGTGATATTCGCGTGGCGTCGGCAAACCACTGACAAGACAAACAGCGACATGAAGACAGCTCGATAGTAATACGGCGTAATATCTTTGCAGGTATGCGCGGCGCAGCCGTCGGCATGAGCGTACCTTGTGTGCAATTCACCCGCGATGAACAAGTGCGCTGCTGACACAATTCATAGCGGAGAGCATCGTGTCCTTCAGTTGAGCGAGAACTGCGCGAAGTCTGGACAAGCTACGGGCTACGGGCCGACTATGGAAGTCAATCGCCTAACAAGTGAATGGAGTATGCCGAGCTAAAGATCTATTCTTTATTGCCTGTAATTGATGTTATGACTATTTCGAAATATAGAGAATATAGACGTGAAATAAGTAGAGTTTACGTAATGGGCAATGAAATACAAATCTGGAACAAGTTTGAGCAATCACATGATCAGCGCGACACTATGAGACGCCAGTCGCAAATTTTAGTTTTATATGCTAGTAATTGTATATGTATGCTTAATCGCAATGATATATTAATGCATTACCGTAACAATGTGTGCGTGGTCTTCTTTCTAGGAATAGCAAGTCTCTTAACTGTACAGTTTATCCTTTTTTGTTTAATCGTCTTACTGTTGGCCTACTATATCTTTCTCCTCTTCAACTCAGTCGTTCGAGCAAGCCGTCAGGCATTGCATTTGAACGTCTTCATCTGGATGGTGTGTGATCATTGTCGCGTTAAAGACATGGCCAACAGTGCCCTTGAATCATTTCGCAGCCCAGTGGGCAACAATGCTGCCACTGGCAAACCCCTTTCTTCTTTATACATCACCTTCACATTGTAACTCAATGGTACGTATCGTCCCTCAAGCTTTTTATTTCTGATGACATTTACAATGCAGATTACGCCGTGATTTAACGTCTTCTTGGCATGTTTGACTTTTTAGAACCGGTTTAAACTGGTTCATGTGAAAACCGGCAACCGAACCGCTATTTCAACAGAACGGGGCAGAAATTCAATGCGACACAGACGAATCGAGCCGGTTGGGCTCCTGCTTGGTATTTTCTGCGGCTCTTGCGTCGTTCATTGGGGTAAGAAGATGCAGAATCATGTAATACAC
>JAZHYW010018125.1:0-14514 GCA_037355805.1 Ixodes ricinus
TACTAATTCCCAAGAAGAATACTAAAATCTTCCTTAAAGGTTGCTAGCCAGAAGTAGGCTTCTACTATTAGTGTCCTTCCTTAGTATGCTTGAAGTAAGTACTGTAATAGTATGCATTTAGTAAACTAGCTAAGACCTAAGTAGCTCCTAAGTTTATGCGAAGCGTCTTACTAGTAACCTCCCCTGGGAATCTTCTAGTGCACTAGAAGAACGTTATGGAAGTAAGCTGGAAGGATCTTGTTAGTATTCGTGCGGTGACTTATTAGTTGCCTCCTAAGGTTTCTTTTAGTGAACGAAAAGTTTACTATGGAAGTGCGCTGAAAGGATAATCGGAGCCTGCACCGAGCATGCTTAGCTGCGCTCACCATGAAATGAGGACAACATTGGGCTTCGTCGCTGTGTCTTTGTGTCATGAAATGGCGTCAGCAGCTCGCGTTCTTTCGAGCGCTGTGGTGTTTCAGTGCTGTACGTGAGCCCTCTGATCAAGTTCTCAGCGTTCCGGTGGCAAGCGTGACCGACTACGTCTGCGATTGCACCGTCCCAGAATGAGTGTAGTGACCATTATACGCTGCGCACACACCGTAGACGCGCAGCTCCCCGGCGTGGCGATCCGGAAATGAGCCGCCTGGAAACGACAATAGTTGCGTTGACGCAGTGGTCACCCCTCACAAGAGCGCAAGAACAACTTTGAAAGGTACGTTCAGTTGGTATCTTCAGGAATGTGAAAGGTAGCCACTGCAGTGTCAGCGTAGTTGTTGTCGTTTCCAGTTCGCTCTGGTGACACGAACGTGGTGAGCAGCCTGCAACAGCGAGTGAGATACGCTATCTACCGTTTTTGTGATTCCATCGTTTAATCATCAGTGCTACGTGTTATTGGCCCCACCAACATCGACGATCAGTCTGCTGTCGTCGATAGTTCTCAGTCGGATTATAAAGCAGTGCAGTTCGTGTATTCGTGTACCGGGTCGCGAAATCGGTGCTCCTGAGCTTTGTCGACGCAGAAAAAACAAGCTCCATCGTGCCTGCGTCTGAGAGCTCCGCGTGGATTCATTGCAGTGTTAAAATCCTAATCGATTTGGGGTGTGTTGCTGTCGTGAAGCGTTTGAGTTCTTGGCATTTCTATCAGTCGTGAGCGTGACCGACCACGTTTGCAAATACGTCGCGTTTTAGACTTAAGCTAGGTGGCGCAAGCTACCCTCCGTTACAAAGTGCGTTGCAAGGTGGTGCAGTAGTATCCAGCCAATCATCAAGCATCAAGATGGCGCCGGCTTGATCAGCCGTCAGTTTTTGTTGTCTTTAAATAAACCAGTTTATTTATGAACGTTCGATGATATTACTTCGAAATCTTTAGCATTCAGAAGTAGGATTACCGCTGAGCCTTCCCGGAACAGTGGTGGCTGCGACAGCCACGTTCACGCCGACGAACGTGAGTCTTCTTCACGGGCGGTGGTGCGCGTGCATTGTTTCCGCCATCGAGGAGAGGGCGTTCAGTGTTCCCGTTGACTCGACGAGGAAGCACAGCCATGGCCGCGGACCGTGAGCTCGTACGGACCCTAGCGTCGCAACCGGGCTTCGCATCGGTGACCGCGATGCCGGACTTGACGGCGTCCATTCCCGCCTTCTCTGACTCGTCGTCGGCAGCGAGCGCCATGCATGAGGAAGCGCGCGGGGGAAGTGCGTCGCATATCAACACGGCGGCGCAGCGCCGTCCGGATGGAGCGATGGAATGACGCTCGCTGTTGCGTCATCGAAGGTGAGCGGGACGGCTTGAGTGGCATCCGACGACCGGGAAGCGACTGGAAACTTGGTCGAAATGGGCGGAAGAACTACAGATGGTGTTCCCCGATGACGACGATTCGCACTCTACGAGATGATGCTCCGGCGGACACAGACCGGGTGAGTCCGTCGCTGATTATTTTTTCGACAAGAGCTTCATCTGCTCGAAGTGTGACGTCAAGGAAATGAGTTTACAATGGCGCAGTCTTATAATTGCGGAACTTCGGAACATGAACCACGCCGTGATCCTGCGGCTTCAAGCAGCGACGTTCGCAACGTCTTGCGAAATTTTGCAAAAAACTTGCTGATTTGTTTTTTCTTGAAATCACTCGTTGCAAAGAAGCAGTCCACCAGAAAAAAAAAATAAGAAACTAGAGGACAAGTTTCTCAAAAAGCTTTGCCAGGGGCTGAAAGGTCACAGGGTTTGTATAAAAACATTTTTTTAGAAAGTGTTAGTTTTATGGAGAGCATATCAGTATTCATATCATGTTGCCATTTTGGTGCTTGGTTTTGGTTGGATATATTTTTATCAATGTCAATATTGCTTTTTCGAGTGTACTTATCAATTATTCATTCATGCCAACTGCAAGCTGTTCAGACCAGTGAAGTAATTGGACACTGTAGATATACTGGTTCAGTAACCTTTGCACTGTGAGGGCAGATGACATATGATGTTATTTTCCTCAGCATTAGAAAAAGTTGGTGTACAACGGGAATGCAACTTTGCGGGTTTGTCAGAGGTCACTTATGGGAAGCAGTTGCTTAGGACTTCCAATGTTATACTTTGTTGTACAACTCTGATAATCTATCATTACTGCTTATATTTGCTGTTTATAGCTCGGTGCATCTTCTGGGGACCCTGAGGACGTTGCATCACAAGCTCAAGGGCCTGTCTTCGCTGTGCCTGCCCTGGCTTCTGCTAAAGAGGCCGAAGCTAGGTCCAAGGGGGCCTGGATAAAGGAGGGCAAGACCAGGGCCAGCGAGACCTGGGCCAACAATGTCGAGACCAGGGCCAGCGAGCCTGAGACTGGGGCCGAAGCCAGGGCCACTAATGTCAAAGCCAAGGTCAACGAGGCTAAAGCCAGGGCCACCGAGGCTGAAGCCAGGATGGAGCAGGTTGAGACCAGGACGGACCTGACAGGGGGACGCTGAGGCCTGGGCGGCCGAAACCAGAGCACAGGAGGTCGAGGCTGTAACGTAGCGTCGTCTGCATCCGGACGTAAGGTGAAACAGTATAACCTATTTGTCCAGGCCTAACTGCCCGATGTCGCAAATTCGCGGCATAAAAAATTTTTTGCTTAGAAGTTCATTTTGCACCAAAAATAACTTTAGTAATCGCTTGCATATACACATTTGCAGGTACGTCCTCTGAACGCCGCCATCTTCCTAGCCATAGAGCGCGTGAGCTGCGCCATAATCCAATTACGATGCCTTGAGACGGCGTTGTAGTCTAATTATGGCACGGCCCACAGTGCACCTAAGTACCCCCCTGGCAAGCAAGATGGCGGCGCCCATACGCCGTACTTACAAACATGTATACAAAACAAAAAATAAAGTTTAAAACATTTTTTATGGACACATTGCTTTAATTTCCTGCGTTAAGTGCTTAACAAGCTTCTTCGTATCCAGAAATGAGTACTACTGCTGCTACCATTCTCTGTGATTCCGTAAGTTATTTTTATTTAAACTGAATGCTGATACAGGAAAGACTTATTCGAAATCAGGGTAGGCAATATCTGTGACGGTGAAGCACTGAATTGTAGTGCGAGAGCCAACCCTGCTTGGGTTTGGAGTTTTACCGTCTTTATGTTTACACACAGTGTCAATTTTCATGCCTCAATTTGCTGTTCTGCTTACAGGAATAGCATGTGCATTGCTCTTTAAAGTTGCAGCTGTACATAGGTGAAATGAGGCCGCTCAAAGTATGATATGGAGTGGCAGCAGCAGTCTGTCTCGATTTGGGAGCTGTTGAAGCGGCGTGTTGACAGTGAGTGCCCACGTCAAAAGCAGTGAAATATGCACAAAAATACTTAATGTGCACTTGAAGAGAAATTTTGAAAACAAAAGTGACAGTCACTGAACTGAGGTGACTAAGGTCAGGGAATGAGATTTGAGGGGAATTGGGGTGCGAAGCAGTCTGAAGGGAGAGCAATATTTCTAGTGCAAGTTAAAGGGCTCGGATAACTTCACAAATGGTTTCTTTATGGTGAGCATACACATGTCCAGCATGGGATTTCAGGCTTGGATTTCACAGCTTCATGCTTTCCCACCATTCATATTAGAAGTTTGAAGTCTAGGAGCAAGTTTGGTGCAGTGTCTGCTTTAATCGTGTGCACTTTCAATTTTCCTTAAAGGGGCTGTGCAACAATTTTCAGACTTTGGCCAATTAACTGCGGAAATTAATCTGCGTCACCTATGGAACGAAAAGCAGAAAACCGTATTTTCTTGCGAGCGCTAGTTCTTATTTAAAAAAAATGAAACAAATCGAAGGTCAAAGTGCCTCTCCAATCTCCATGTCGACTTTCGAGTGACATACTCTGGAGGTTCACGTAGTTACCCCTTGGGTTCTCTCTTCAGAGACCAGCCGCTTCCTCCGCGATTGTAGACTTTTAAAGGATTAGCCTCGACAAAGGTCGCGGCGAGCGATGGACACAAAGCGACTGTTCGCCACGGGGCTGACGGCGAGTGTAGCAGCGGAGGGGGACAGGTTTTGTTGACTTCCGCGCACCCCCAGAGGCGGTGTCATTTTAGTTCCCGTAACCCCGACAGGCGGCTACAGATCGTCAAATAATTCGTTTTTTGCTTTGCGATTACGCAGCAGAATAGCAGTTTTTTGGGGAAGGTTGACGCGTTTTCGGTCACTTGAGCTTGCATGAACAATATAAAAAATGCAAACTTCCAATTATTTCAACATTAAAATCATTGCACTGCCCCTTTAATGTTAAACCAGGTGTCACTTGTGTGTAACTTTAAAGGCCCTATGATGCCAGTGTTGACTGTTGTTAACCAGTAATTTTCTCAATTTCATGCTTCCTACCAGCAGGTGTGCCACCCCTTGTTGCGGCTATGGAGACTCGTGGAGTGGCAGGCCCTGTGGTTCAAGAGGATGTTGTGGAGAACATGGTATGCAACAATTTTCTTTCTTCACATCGCGGTTAAAGGTATGAATCTTTTATCTTGTCTCTTTCCTAACCCTAATGGCTCATTCACACCAAAATTTGAGCAGATTATTTTGATACTCGAACCACAATCGCAGACTTTTGACGCTGGGCGTCAGAAGTCTGTGGATTATCCGGTGGCAAGCGGATCGGTCAAAGACCTTTTTGACCTTTTGACCTTTTTTTTTTGCTGGAGAAAATGTTTTAATTAGAACAGAAGGCAGGAATTGTATTGCCAGATGTCACACCAGGGAATGTCAGCTTATGTACAGCAGGAAAACGAATTTCGGCGACGCGAGGAAGTCTCGTGCAAGGCTCTGTCATGTGCCTCCTCAGCTTGCAATGGCCTTGCCGCTTGCCTCCCTTATCTTGCTCGGCCTTTTTCTGTCGTCAGCTACAGCTGGTTTGCGACAGCACACTGCCTTTTGGTGCCAGCGGTGGCAGGTGCAGCTTTTAAAAAAGGTATATTGCATCCTTTGTGATATAACAGACATTCACAGATATTAACTCGCTTAGCAGACGATATATCACTGTCTTTTTTGTTGTGTTTTCGTCGGTGATTGACACTTCATGGCAGGCGAAACCAACACAACCTAGACGAACTCGAGGCCTTAGCACCGATTTTCCATGTCACCTAAAAGGAGTCAGTGCGAAGCGCGAATTGAACACGAGTGTCATGTCAGCCTTGACTGCCCATTAGGTGAGAACACGAGTCGCACCTGAACGATGATGCTTCACTAATGTTTAATCTTCAAATCTGTGCTCTGCTCGGTCCCCCTTTTGGTCACAGAAAATCCAGTGCGTTGACTCCCCAAACTCTTCTTTTCTCGCACTGGCAGGCAGCATGTTTGCAAACAGTCTCTTAGCTCCTTCACTCTCGCCAAGACGAAAATCAGACCCCGTGCTGTGGACAGCTTCCGTTCGATGCTCGCATATTTCTTGGTTGTCACTGAGCAATGAGCATAGGTAACCTACTCGAAATAATGCATGGTGTTTGTTAAAAGCTGACCTCCTAACTTCCTCCGCCGACGCGCACTGGCACGGCAGGGTTGTACTAGGGAAACTGATTTCCCAGGTATATCATACGGGCACGGCAGGAGGTAGTAAACTTGAACAGTTCGGTCTTTTTTTGGCGAGCGAATTCGGTCGGCAGCAAGACTGCTTTTTAAAAGTGTGAACGAACCATAAGTTCTAGCAAGAAATGTGCCTGTTAGAGAAGTTCAACTATTAGGACCATAGCTATACTTACTGCCCTTATAATGTGAGGCCTAAGTGTCCACATTCCGCCAGGATGTGTGAAGAGGTAGGCATTGGAATCTATGGAAGAAGCTTAGCAATGTTAAGGCATAGATAGGTAATGGTTCTTTAAACAGTGCTAACTGTATTGTTGGTTTCATTTCTGAATTGTGTCGTGTTGTCTCTGTTTCTGTCGTGTCCTTAAATCTCAGTGATTAGCTTTTTTCATGGTTTGCAAGGTTTCAGCAGGCCCGTCCTTGTTCTTTAAAAGGTTCTTTTTTGTTATTAAATGCTGTATACGTCTGTTCGTGCAGGCTTAGGCCATCCCAACAATATCAGCACTGCTTTCTGCTGATCATTTTCATAACCTAAATATAATTCTGTTAGAACCCAGGGAACAATTTCTGCAACTGAGATATATCCCTCATTGCCTCTTAGCACGCCTTATGAATTCTGGGAACTGGATGGAAATAGTGTATTAGGTTCACTATCTTTCGATGATTTTCCGAGTGAAGCTGCCGCACTCCACGAATGCAGCCACCGGAAGTTCTCATTCAGCCACTTTAGGGCGCAGCAGCATTCAACCGGGTGAGGCGTTTTCAAAACTGGAGGATATAGTGGTGCCTCGATTATATGACTTTCAGGAGACTGCGTGAAAACATTGGATAATCCGAAAAACAACAATTACGGTGCTTAGCCTCATGTGACAAAGATATGTAAAACTTCTAAATAGCCTTTAAGCTGATAATCTGCTAAAATCTGAAGAAGCTAGAACCCTCATGCAAATATGAATGTAACCTAGAAATTTTGTAATAGAGGTGCCAATCAATCTTTATTATCACCTTGGAACTTCAAAAGAAATCAGTGAGTTTCTGTTGACTCGTCCAGTCGTGCGTAAACCGGGGACGCATAATGAGGGGTTTTACTGTATCCACTGTGGGACACATTTCATGCTCGATCGCATAATGTGTAGAAGTTTCTTGAAAATTTCTGGGCGTTGCCTTTAAGGACTAGCATTTTCAAAATAAAAAAACCAAGAAACTACTTCAATAAATGACGCAGATCAAGCCTGGAATGTGCTCGACAGCGGATGTTTTCTTCAGCTTCGATAATACTTCCCCAGTCGACTGCTGCATGCTGCAAGATTGCCAATTCAGAACTTCCGGAGGCTGCAATCACAGAGTGGAGAAGCGTAATTATAGTTGGAGGCACATACTACAGTCCATATGCAAGTTCTCTTGAAGGGACACTTCCATGGCTGTTGGGGATATTGATTACTATTAGCTATTAGAGCTGTAAAAGCGCCGAAAACAGCAATGACTAAGGCGAAGGTAGACAATTGTCTACCTTCGTCATAGTCTTTGTTGTTTTCGGCGCTTTTACATCTTTAATAGCTAATAGTAATCAATACTATTGATTGCTATTAGCCTTGGCATACTCACAACTGTTGTTTATTTGGAAAGAAAATTTACTATATAGGCCCCTTCGGCCAGCCTAGTCATCATCACTTCGCGCAAAGCATTTTTGTATAATAGGGCGATTGATGCCTTACTTACCGACTTCTCCTTTTTCCTAAATATCATATTCCTCATGCAGTTCTCTGCTTGTTTTGTCATTGTATCTGGCAAGAATCTTAATATCGTGCAACACCAAGGAACAGGGGCATCTATTGCAGTGAATGGCGAGGTGGCCAGACAGGCTAGCTCGTGTGGCAGCCGCATGCTCACGGGCACTTTCATTCATACACCTACCCATTTGGCCAATATACACTGCTCCTCACAATAGTGGTATCTGATACACAATGCCTAAGGCACACTCAACAAATTTATTCTTGTGTTTTATGCTGCAAGGCTCAGACGGCTGCTCTGGGCTATTGATTCTGTGGCAGAGCCGAGCCATCTTATTGGGTGCCAAGAACACCACTTGAATGCGGTAGCGCTGACCGACTTTCCTTAACTGTGTGACACTGAGTGTAAGTATGGTATCACAGCTAGCCTTACATTGGACCTCTCACGAGTGGGTTTGTTTATGCAGAAGCAAGCTACCTGCAGATGTGTATAATTCAGGTCGCCAAAAGCCTGTTCAAAAAATGTTGAGGCATAAACAAACCCGCTCGTGAGAGGCCCAATGTGAGACCAGATGTGGTACCATACTTACACTCAGTGTCACACAATTCAAGGAAGCCGGTCAGCGGTACCGCATTACTGTGATGTTCTCGGCACACAATAAGATGGCTCTGGCTCTGCCACAGAATCAACAGGCCTAAGCCCTGCCGTCTTAGCTTTGCAGCAAAAGACACAAGGATAAAATTGCTGGAGTGTGCCTTGGGCAATGTGCATCGGACACCAATATTGTGAGGAGCGGTGTATATTGGCCAGATGGGCAGGTGTTTGGATGACCGTGAACGTGATCACGTGGCTGCCGCGCGAGCTAGCCTGTCTGGCCACCTCGGCCATTCACTGCAGCAGATGCCCTTGTTCCCCGGTATTGCATTATGGTAAGATTCTCGCAGATACAATGACAAAACAAGCAGAGAACTGCACGAGGCAAATGAAATTTGGGAAAAAGGAAAGAGCGTGTAAGTGAGGCATCAATCTCCCTATTAAAAACAAAAATGCTTTGCGCCGAAGTGATGATGACTAGGTTGGCCAATGGACCCTAGTCATCGGGCAATATGTGAACGCTATTGAGGCTACACTCGACTCGCAAAAATTAGAACCCGCGAATAATTTCAAATTTTCAGCTTTGGCCCGATTCGCGAAAATACGAGCCCGCGAAATTTAAGTCGTTTACAGTATATTGGTCTTAAATCCTGGACAAAAGCTCACCGACAGAAGCTCACCTGTCAGAAGCTCACCAGGTGAAAATTTCATGTTGGTCTTAACACGAGTGCAGACAACTTAGGTGCATGCGTGCGACACTAAAACACAACGATGAATTAAATCTGATAGGCACATGGTATGTTGATTAGAGTGGAAACATGTTTATTTATCGATTTGTTAGAAGCAAATTCAGTCCCCTACTGCCTCCAGCAGTCTTGATAGGTAGATCTCGGTGTACCTGGAACCCCTTGCAAATATTTTCCAGGCGGTTCTGGCATACCTCGAGTCAACCCAGATTAATCTTATCAGCTTCAGCTCCATTCAGGTTAGTGACCTAAATTTTGGGTCCCAAATCGTTGCTTCTGTGCCTGTTTTGGCTTACCTGTCGACACCGTTGCATGAGATGGGGTACAACATTTTTCTAAAAATAATGCAATGTCCATTGCGTCCGCACTTTGGTTCAGCTCGTGATTCACTGGGTAGCCAAAAAAGGTAAACTATTGGCCGGGTCTGCGAAAAAAAACGGGCGAGATTTTGTTCGGTGAGCTTCCGTGCGGTGAGCTTTCGTCTGGTTACCATTGGACTTGTGTCATGGTGCTCATGAATGGTTTCTTTTTGCCTATGTTGAGGTATTTGTCTTTTTTCGTGATTACGTCTTGCGCTACACCTCCGGTTTCCAATAATGTGCCCAAGTTTTTTGTATACTTAATTTTTTGCCTAGATTAAAATTCACTCTGGTATTCCTTCTGCCTAATTTTGATCGCTGATGTATATTAGTGATTAAACTTAACGAACCTTCAGTATTGTTTACTTCTGTGTACAAATTTCTGAAGACAGCTGACTTTTTACGCCAGCTTTAGGGTGCTGAATCTTTCAAAACCTTCAGCTTGTTTAGTTGTTCTTAAAGTAATTGTTTGGTACAGAATAGCCTCAATTGGTTTTGCATCAGTAAACCCTGAATTATAAAATAAATGTCAAAATAAAAATTAAAAAATGTGGTTAGCTGTGTGTTTAAAAGTATTTTATAGCCTACGCTATCTCCAACTTTCTAGCTAAATATCTTGAAGCACGGGTTCTCAAACAGGGTTCCTAGTACAGTATCCTTAGGGTTCTCTCAGCACCTGAACTTCCTCAATCGTTCCTCCACCATTGTCATACACTCAATTGCAACAATGCAAACAGTGAAAGGGTCTCCTCGGCTAACATTAACAATAAATTCTGTTCGCTGATATCAGAAAGTTTGAGAGTCCCTGTCGCAAGAATGTTATGTTTGCAGGCTTTTAAAGGGGTTATAATAGTCTTCAGACTTCGGCCAAGTAAGTGCGGCAGCGACTCACCGTCGCATGTGCAGTGAAGATCAGAAAACAGTTTTTTCAAGGTGCACTAGTTTTATTTAAAAAATAAAAGAGACTCAAGTTTCGGGGCCCCTCATTCTTTAAAGTCCTTTCCAGGTCACGAGCATTCACGGTCCGAATGAGTGAATGACAACATTTATAAAAACCTTAGCTTCAAATCCGGCAGATACCTGCTCAACTCGTAAACTCAACCACTATTGGCGCCATGCCAGTAGTTCATGTTGCCACCATAAGCTGCATAATGGAAAATGGACATTTTTTCCTTTCTGATTACGCAGCGCACTCCCAACACTTCGAGGGATCATGGTCTGTTTTCTCGGACTTGTGATAAGGTAAAACAAATAAAAGTAAGGAGCTCCAGACTCGTTCCACATTAAAACTGTTTCATGATTCTTAGAAGGCCCGTTCACACTGTTGCGACCAAGTAAGACAGAGAGAGACCAAACCGGTTTTTAAGCCTCTTGTTATCTCTTATAACCAGCTCCCCGTCAGCGCATCCGGTCCTAAGAAGTCACAAAAGGATTAAACTCGGTCTGGTCTCTCTCGGTTGTACTCGGTCGGAAGAGTGTGAACGGGCCTTTATGCATTGCAAATTGACGAAACGCCTTGTTTTAGATTATTTCAAAGCAGCAATTATTCGCAGTTGCCAATAAACATAGTTGTTCATCCCCGTGCTCAATATATTTGGATGATTAACTTTTTTGTTGTTGGTTTCTCTTTGTGAAATTCGGTAACTTTATGTGGACATGAAGTATTGTTAAGTAGTATTAACTAAATATGGAGTTTTAAGGCATGTTTCTTAAGTGTCTATTGTCTTCTCTTTTCAGCTTTTGTTATTGCCAAATTCTCTGGGGAAACTCGGAAGTCGGTGAAAGGATACCTGCGAAGGAAGTGCAGCAATACTTCGTCCACTCACAAGAAAGCCTCATACACACCGAAGAAAACTCCAGAATGAGAGAAAAACATTACCTTTCATTTTCATGTATTTTGTGCATTGGCTTTTTTTCTCTTACAATCTGATTAACGATTACTATTTTAGATTTTTTTAACCAAGAGCATAAACTTTTTTAAATCATTTTACTTGAGTCATGTAGGTGATGTTACTTAGGTCATGGTAGATGATAAATATCGTAGGTTTTATTTTAACAGGTGCAATACTTTTAGTTGTTTTTCTTCAGCATGATAGTTTGTAATTATATTTTTTTCAAATAAGAGCATATTTAAAGCTTTAAGTGCATCTCTGATACTTGTAAGCCAGTTAAAGTATAATGCTTTTTTTTCGTCGTAAGCGTGTTTGTTGTAGGCAACGTGTTCTTTCTATTGAAAAATATTTGTTTAATAAAAAGTTTTTACTTTCATTTGTCATCACTTTGAACTCGCTACATTCAAGCCTGAAACGTAATTCATTTTAGTTCCGATAAGTGCAAACCACTGCAATTGCTAAATAAATATAATTTTCTACATATCCTATCTGGAATTGGTCAGGAATAAATTGGTGAAATACTTTAAAAGCTCTACTAAGTGTGCCCCCGATTATATTTGGAAGCTTGCTTCCAAGTTTAGTCCGGGGTACAATTTATAGTACTAAAGGCCTGCCTAAAAGCATACTAAAATTCTGCACAGAAGTGTACTAGTGTAAGTAACCTAAAAGGATGGCAGAATGTTACTCTCTGAAGTGCGTAAGAAGCATATTAAAGCTCCTCTTACGGCTCTGCATTGAAGTATCCTAAAAGTGTGGTGAAATGTTACGTTTGACGTGCATCAGAAGTATACTAAAACCGGACAATTTAGAGCAGCAAGCATACTTTTGGAAGTGCAAATAAAGTAGACTTTAAGAGCCCCGGTTTTTGGCTAAGGGTAATACCAAACTCAAAGGTATTTCCATTTTTCAATCGCGGAGACGTTTGTCTCTGCGATCAGCTCCTTTGTCCTTCGCACTGACTTAGCCTCTAGCGCAGGACTCTCCGCTCGCGGGGCTCCTGCGCCGCGTGCGGAGATAACTGACCTCTCACCTCGATATGTTTACATGTATCGATGGCCTGATTCATAGGAGCGTCGGCCTTCCTGAACAACGAAGGCCGAGCATTACAGGGCGACTCGCGTGCTCTGACTAGCTCAAGCGCGTGGGCCGCCCGGTGACAAGTTGCCACTGCGATGGACATTTCTATCGCGGCGCAAGACTCGGGGAAACTTCCCCAGCAGGCCACAATTTTTTATCATTCCGGCCATAATTTTCTGATTCGGTACTAATTCGGCTTAAACTAGGTAGGTACAACGGGGCTCCTCGTGGTGCTTGGGACTTGTGTATTTGGTGACGGCATACTAAGAAGATATTAAGAAGATTGGCCCAACTTCTGCTAAGAATTGACTTCTCCCCGATCACTTCACCTGCTGCTCTGCTCGGCCGGTTGGGGCGGCTTCGTGCGGCTGGCGCGGCGCGGCGGCGCGAGTTTGCGGCGCGACTCTGGGGCAACCGCCCTTCTTCTCTCTATTTCTTTCACTCCCTATTCCCTACCCCAAAACAAAGGTGACATACCGAGCCTTCGGCTCAGCAACACTTCCTTTGATTTCCTTACTCTCAAAACTCTAACTAACTAACCCAGAAAAGAATAGAAACACTTAGAAGCAATAAAAAATACACTGGAATAGATAAAAATAGGTAATGGAATCGAAAAACGGAGGATTAAGAGGAGGGAAGCGACAAGACAATGCGATCCGAAGGCACAGCGGCCAGGCGAGGGACAGTCTCTCCCACAATTCCTCGCGCGCGGGCCGGAGCGCTTGGGGAATTTCGCAAAAGGGTTATTTTGCTTAATCACGGTTTTTCATTTACCAAAAATGTAAATCGAGCCATGCTTGAAAACAATGTACAATGTTAACTTCTATTTAAGCGGCATAAAAAAAAATCTGGTTATGGCTGGATGCGAGGCTGGTCCCAATGCAATGGTAAGCACTTAGAGCGCCTTTCTGAACGGCATGTAAGCAATATAGCGATCAACGAGACGAGCGACGGCGACAACCTACGAGTGCCGGCGACGAGCGACGAAGATTTCTCACTGTCGCTGCTTGCGTCGCTCGGTGTTTGGGTTTCTAGAAAACGTCGCTCATCGCCTTGATCGCTTGCACCAATCGCTTTCATAAGGTGTGTCTCGTCACGCGGCTGACTGAGCGACAGCAAGTCCTTGTCGCTGTCGCTCGTCTCGTCGCTCGCCAAATCGCTTACATGAAGTACACCGCCCACAATTTTCTGCACCGGTGCAGGAGGTGCATGTGAATTGAACGAAGCTTCTGTACAGCGCGAGCGTTCTCTTGACCAACTCATGCTAGCGATTGTTTTCACCCTGTCGATTACATTTATGCAAAACGGGGGCTGCTGGTTCATCATATAAACCAACCATTTCTGTGTTTAATTAAAACGCATCACTGACCTAAAATATCCTGCTATCCTGGAGTTTATGCTATAGGAATGTATCGCTTCAGATAAATTTGTTAATTTCTATTTTTAGCCCCTTGCCTCGCCAGATACAACATCCGGCCTAAAGCAGTGTTTCGGATCTCTTTCCAAGACCTGGGGCGGGTCGTCATTCAATCCAGGAGTCGGCGGCGTCTTATGGGCGTGTTGCTGGTGCTTCTTACTGGATCGTGCTACCGACGGACAAGTGATCTGCGCAGGGCTATTGCAGGGAGTCACTCCGAGAGCCTCACCAGAGTTTCCTGCCCGTGGTCGTCCTAAAGTTTCCTGGTGTAGGTATGCATTTTTTCTGTCTTTCCCTTAATGGAACTTGGGTATCTTCTTTTCATTGTCGCTGATGTGCCTCAAAATTGGTTAAGCACACGAATAGACGCTGTACAACTGTACCCCACATATTTTTGTCAAGATAACTTTTCTTTGCCAAAGTTAAGATTTTTTTATGAAGGTTAGTCTTTTTTGTTTTTATTTACATATTTATTTTAGTTTCCACGGGCAACACTAAAACGTTATGCCGGGGGCAAGGACAAGTTCACTGCTCTAACTTGTTCTCGACTGATCGCAAGAAATTTGGTTAATGTCGTAAAACCTCCTTCCAGCGCTTGCTTTGCAGCACGAAAAAAAATTATACATAGGACATATGTACTATGTTTTTTAGACTGCTTGCTCATTCTGCAGGTCTGCCTGCCATTGATGTT